>PIJE02001408.1:58128-65628 GCA_002895965.2 Coryphaenoides rupestris
CCAGGAAACTTTTTTCCATGTTCTCCTCCCTCCTCAACCCTCCCTCCCCTCCTCCTCCCTCCTCCCCCAGAATCAAGCCACTCCTTAAGAAACCCACCCTGGACACCACCGACGTCCGACACTACAGACCTGTGTCTCTCCTATCATTCCTCTCCAAAACCATAGAACGTGCTGTCTCCACCCAACTATCATCCTATCTCTCCGAGAACAACCTGCTGTCAGGCTTCAGTCAGGCTTCAAAGCGGCGCACTCCACGGAGACGGCCCTGCTCACAGTATCAGAGTCCCTTCGCGACGCCAGAAGCTCTTCCCTCTCATCCGTGCTCATCCTCCTTGACCTGTCCGCCGCTTTCGACACAGTGAACCACCAGATTCACTGGTAAGCCAACATTACCTCTGTGGCCCGATCTTGTAGAATTGCTCTCTACAACATCCGCAAGATCCGGCCCTTCCTCACACGTGAAGCAGCGCAGATCCTAGTCCAAGTGCTCGTTATCACTCGTCTCGACTACTGCAACTCTCTCCTGGCTGGACTCCCCGCCTCAACAATCAAGCCCTTACAACACATCCAGAACGCAGCAGCACGCCTCGTGTTCAACCTACCTAAATTCTCCCATGTAACCCCCCTCTTCCGCAACCTCCACTGGCTCCCGGTAATCGCTCGCGTTCGATTCAAGACTCTGGTACTGACTTTCATGGCTGTAAACGGTACCCGCCCCTAACTACCTCCAAACATTAGTCCAACCCTACGCCCCAGCACTCCACTCGGCTTCTGCCAAACGACTGGTACCGCCTTCACTAAAAACAGCCAAACATCGCTCTTCCAAGTCCCAACTCTTCACGGTTCTGGCTCCGCAGTGGTGGAATGAGCTCCCGGCTCATGTCAGGACGGCCGAGTCGCTCGCCAGCTTCCGCAAGAGACTCAAGACCCACCTGTTCAGAGTTCACCTGGACTCTACATAACCCCCCTCCTTAACAAGAGACTCAAGACCCACCTGTTCAGAGTTCACCTGGACTCTACATAACCCCCCCAGCACTAACCTGCGTGTTTATATGTCTTAACACTTATTAATGGCACTTAGCATTGTTGTTCGTTCTCAGATGTTGTAGCATGCTTAGAATTGCACGCCTGCCCAGCTACTTATGCAGGCAACTTGGCAATTATGAAACTCGTTCTATTCGTCTCGTAAATATGAACGCTCAAACAGCTCTATTCTTATCTTCAGGTACCACAGTGATATATTGCTGCCTCTCCTTCAACAAATGTACTCTTTGTAAGTCGCTTTGGATAAAAGCGTCTGTCAAATGCCCTAAATGTAAATGTGTGTGTGTGTGTGTGTGTGTGTGTGTGTAATGCAGGAATGCATATGCAGCTTAAGGAAACCTGACTGAGGTGTCCTGCTTCAATAGCATGACTGTATCAACTCGGGGCAGCAGTGGCTCAGGAGGAGGGACTGAGGTTGTCTGGCAAGTGGCAAAGTTCTGGAAGGTTGCTGGTTCAATCCCCAGCTCTGCCGAGCCAAGTATCGAGGTGTCCCTGAGCAAGACAGCGACACCTAACTCTAACAGCTCCCGACGAGCTGGCTGGTGCCTTGCATGGTTGACATGAATGTGTGTGTGAATGAATGGGTGAATGTGAGGCGATATTGTAAAGTGCTTTGAGTGGTCACTGGTCTGAAAAGCGCTCTATCAATGCAGTCCATTTACCACTTAATTGGAAAGACGGACATATTGTCAGATCCATAGGTATGACGCGGCCCATTAAAAAAACCAGCGGCAATCAATGGATCCACCGCAGGACACCGCTTGGTCCCAGTCGAGTCACTTAAAGGTCAGAAATGGCAGGGGGTGGGGCGGCGGGAACTGCTCATGGTTTATTTCACTGTGGCAACACTTTCCATTTCAGTTCCCCTCCAGCGTTGAGAGCATATTGGGGAAAAGGGAGGCTGGGTAGGTGTGGGTGCAGCCACAGTACGCAGCGGCACCGCATATTGGGTCAGGCGGAGTCCATGTACAGTGACTCCCTCCAGCAGCGCCGGGCACTCTGGGCTGTGTGTCTGTGTGTGTGTGTGTGTGTGTGTGTGTGTGTGTGTGTGTGTGTGTGTGTGTGTGTGTGTGTGTGTGTGTGTGTGTGTGTGTGTGTGAATTAGGAACGGCACCATATGTAGAGACCCAGACATTGTCATTTCTTGCTAATTTCATAAATTGGCAAAGAAGACTTGGCTACATGTACCAGGCAGACTGGTGACATACAGGGACACCACCGTCTCCCCATTCTTATTAATGGCACATTGGGCCCGACCATATACAGATGTGTGTACTGTGAAGGGACGAAAGCCATCCAGAGGGCAGGTTAAGGTGCCAGCGGTTTCATTGTCGTCGGCATGACGACACTTCGTTTGGTCTTCGAGTCTTTGGCAAACTTCTCCGCTCCAGAGTGGGCCTCAGACTGTTTGTTGTTGTTGTGATGGCAACAACGCCCTCTAGAATGGGCAGAAGATGCAAATAAGATGATGGATGACTAACATTGTTGTTCATCGCTAGCTATAAACTAACAAGAAAGCAGTTGCAAAACCAGGGGTCAAGCGAAGGAGTCAGAACACAGGTCAGCCAAGAAGGCAGGCCTACATAACTGCTTACTGACAGAAGGCCTACATCAGTATGTACAGAACGATCTATGGTATTCATCTACATAACAAATACAGTGCTGAATGAATCAGAGATCCTTGATAAATGTATCAATTAGAATATGGAAATGTTGTGACTACGGATAATAAGGCAAATACTGAAATAATTTTCCACACTACAAAGATGAAAGGAAGCACTTTACAATATTTAAATCAGACATTTCCATAAAAGATACAAATAGGCAAATCTGCTTTCAGCATTCAATGGAGGGATGATACCATATGGTAGCATAGCATGATGCTTGTAAACACATTTGGAATTATGACGTTAAGATGGCGTTCCATGATAAACAACTGCAACTTGTGAAGCCTTAGCATTGGCACAGCCTTCTTCTCCACTGCCCTCGGTGGTGTCTCCGTGGCCTGTAGACATCTTTAAAGACCTCTGACAGCAGCTGATGAAAACGGTCTCCTGTTGGAATACCATGCAAGTCTATGTAAATAAAATGATTACGTTTTGTGGTGTAGATAACTAGAGTTAACCCGTGCCTTCAATATGTTATAGATATTCACATAGAGGTTGCCAAGTGCTGCCTTGTAGAAGAATGCTTGCTCATAGATGTAGAATGCTTATATAAACCCTAATTATACTTAAGTTGCCGTGTGTTAACAACTGCACAAACCAAAACAAATATGTGATTCTGCAATGGTGCAAGGCATTGCTCCAGTGACATTGCACAATGCACAATATGTTTAAATTGATCAGCTGAAAAATAAATGTGTTAGTGTGAAACTGCCTTACACTGCCACGCTAGATGTGTGTTCAATGTACCCACATTTTGTTGATAACAATAACAATAACTGTATTATTATTATTAATATGATCCCAAATGAAACCAGGGCCCCATGTGTAAACCTAGACCTGGTCAGTAGAAACGTAGACCTGGTCAGGAGAAACATAGACACACATTCAAAACAAATCCAGCAATACCTCAATTGGTGAAGTAGGTATTGCGGTGTTGTCTTGTGGTAAGATGCAACTTGATGAAAAAGTATTGTTATCGAGCAACCTGTGTTGTATCATAATCTTATATGGTCATAATTTCAGTTAACTTCATGTGAATTTCAATGAAACATGTAGGCTTTTCACACTTGAATAAGTTAACCCTGGGTTAACGTTAACCCTGGGTTATAATAACCCTGGGTTAATTTTCTGACGTTTCACACTAGTTTTCTTTAACCCTGGGTTAACAATTGACCCCGGGTTAACGTTTCACACTGTGAGCTTGTAGACCCCGGGTTAACGTTTCACACTGTGAGCTTGTAGACCCCGGGTTAACGTTCTCATTTGCATATTTACTGGGTTATCGAAAATGATTGGCCCGGCCCAGCACGTGACCTTTGTTTACATTTTAGCCGGCTTAGCTGTCAAAATGACGTCATCACGCCGCTGTGATGGCGATAGTAATTAAACACACACACAAAAGAGCGAGAGAGCGACGAGAGAGAATAACAATTAAACTGGAGAAGAGAAGAGTATATGAGGAGGTTTTCGATTTTATTTTAAGTACAGAGAAATTAATTTAATTTTAATTTCAAGATCGCCTTCACAGATGCGCGTGCGATTAATATGTAAATGAGGTGAGGTTGCGGTCTGTGATTGGATGGATAGTCGTTGATATCGCTCTTACCTTCTAACCCCACATTCATTTCACACTATTGTTCTTGGCACCGCAATTGCGGTGCTAACCCTGCTTCGTAGCAGGGTTAGTTAACCCAGGGTTAGTTAACCCAGGGTTAAAAGCGGTGCTAACCCACTTTCAAAAATGCAAGTGTGAAACACTGCTTAACCCCGGGTTAAGTGTAGTGTGAAAAGCATAATAGTATGCATAGTGATGAGGTTATAGTCTTTGGGATGTATGTAAATGTGCAATAAACACAACGAGTAAGTAACAGTTACAGTAAACAGTTAAAGGTGCAAATGATAACGTTGATAACATTCAGCCACTAGATGTCACACTCCCCCCCCCCCTTCCCTTCCATTCCAGTGGTTGCCAGTTCGTTGAACAACTTGCATCCTTCATGGTCGAGTGGAGTGGGACTAATGAATTGATTTTACAACATGTAGCTATAGATTTAGGTTACTTTGTGCCGTGGTGTTTCTGACAACTTGGGATTTGTGAGTGAAGCTGAGTGAAGCTGAGTGCTTACTGTCAAACTCGGTCATTTTTCAGTTTTTTCCACACTAACTGGCGACTACTAAGACGCTGACGACACCACAGACACCACATGATAGAACCAAACGTCAGACATCTTACACAACATTTTTTAAATGATTAATTCACATTCTTAATATATTTTTCAGGGAAAGCAATACTTTTATTCTGAACCTTTATAAAAGCTCTGTGATGTATACACAGTATATATTTTATTATTCGTCTACGTAAACATTTTATCGATTGCACCTTTAACAACATTGACAGGGCTAGACTCAAAATGCGGGAAATAAATGGCAAGAATGAAACCACTGTGAGATAACAGACTCTTCTCAGCACCATGGTAGCAGGGAGAGCGCCCTCACCTGTACACCTGAACAATACCAGTTCAGCACCACGGAGAGCTCAGTGACACGACGTCTCCACAGTGGAATCTGCCCACGTACCAGTAGGCAGGTCCCACTGATGTGTAGTTCCACATCAGTGAAGTACACAACAAGAGAGGTTTGGACTCCATGGGAGTAGTATTGGACACTAGTCTACTGTGTCCAACAATTATGAAAAGTAGAGAAGAAGAAGATGGTGTTATGAGTGTGACTGATTTGATGGCGTTCCCCGCCAGCAGGAGGTAGAAGGCCGGGAACGGACAGCTAATCTGACCAACATGCAACGTGTTCATCATAAGGGAAATGGCACAGAAACATTATGGGACACTAAGGGACACAGAGTCAAAACCATCCTCAACTACACCCGCTGCACACAACCAGAAGTCAACGGGAAAGCACACAATGCAGTTCCTGTGAACGATCCGACCGTAAATCCCAGGAGTGTGTTCCATTTACAGTAGATGAAATACGGGAAATGGTTAAGACGACAAGGACAATGTTTCATTTGTCCTCTAGGGACAAAGACACATAGTGAGAAGATGTAGAACACAACGGGTGACGTGTGAGGAGGACTGTGGTCACTATGGAGACGCCACACCGAGCCGCTTGTCTGCCAAGTGACCAGGTCAGCCAAGAGACATGAAGTGTCAGTATTCCTTGTAAGCAATGTGAAAGGGTCAGTGTTTTTACAGATTCAGTCTTTGGCTTTAGACTGCCTCTCCGGGTGGCTCTCATGGAGTCCGTGTCCGTACTCAACGTGACAACGGAGACACCCCAGATAGGAGCTATGCATTGCATGCATTTGGAGAGGCAATTCTGAGGAACAGCTAAGCTCTTTCTGGGAATCCTGCAGAAAATACACCAAAAATAGAGGATGAGGAAGAAGAAGCCTTGCGATTCTCCAAGGACCTCGCACTGGCGCAACGGAAACGGGCGACACGAACGGGTGTCTCGTCCGAACCTGCGAGACGACTTTGCGGAACGAAGTGCAATCAGCCGACCTAGAAAGTTCACATCAAACGTACGCCTCCGTGACGGGTGTAATAAGGTGCTGGGTGATTTATCTGGAGCAAAACATCGTTGAGTTGCACACGTAGGCAGCGAGGACGAACAGATAAACCCTGACTGTCTGCCACGTGTCGCCTCCCGCTGTGATTAAAAAAAAAACCCCAAAGGCAAGACGGCATCACCAGTCGTGTCGTGATGCATCGCCACGCGAAAAAGAGACACACTTTTTGGTGGTTTTACTCACGGGACCCAACCCAGACCTGTTGCACCAGCATATTATCGTCCTACATACGTGCATACATGTCCTACATACATGCATACATGTCCTACATACCTGTACATCACGGAAGCGTTTCTTTGCACATTGTAGCCCCAAGATGGAGACACATTTAGACGTTTTCTAAGCGATTGCTTGTGTCCGGCGGAAGTGAATGATTCGAGTGTCATTATGCGGTCAGTCTCTCTCACCGCTGTTCTTAACACCATTTGCTCTATTTTTATAAGTTGTCTCCCCTGCCCCCCTCTCTCTCTCTCTCTCTCTCTCTTGCTCTTTTTTGTTCTTTTCTTCTTCTTCTCTCTCTCTCTCTCTCTCTCTCTCTCTCTCTCTCTCTCTCACACACACACACACACACAAACAAATACACACACACACACACATACAAAACAAACACACACACACACACACACACACACACACACACACACACACACACACACACACACACAACACACACACACACACACACACACACACACACACACACACACACACACACACACACACACACACACACACACACACACACACACACACACACACACACACACACACACACACACACACACACACAGACACACACACACACACACACACACACACACACACACACACACACACACACACACACAGACAAACCCATTAGAGCAGTTTCCCTCAGATGGGGCTGTGTGTGCCCCTAGGGGTACTTTGAAGGATTGCAGGGGGCACTCGGAAAACTTCTACAAACAAGGAGAAAGAAGAAGTCTGCTAAAGAGATAGAGCTACGACAGAAACACCAACATGTTTTCCGTTATGTGATGCAAGTACGCCATCCAGATGTTTCCAACTTCTAGTCAGCCCAAGATGTTATGTGAGAAACCTAACCAGTTGTTTGGTTTGTGCTGGTGAAAGGGTGTACGAGTGTGAGAACCACTGTGTTAGACAAATACTTAGAAAGGTGCATTTATTTTGCATTATATCGAAAGTCGAAGTGAAACAACAGCT
>PIJE02001408.1:68128-78128 GCA_002895965.2 Coryphaenoides rupestris
TGGCCCTGGTGTGTGATGATTACTTTGTCCCGTCGTTGGAGAAGATCTGTGAGGTATGTGTGCTTCAGTGTCCTGCCTCTAAAAAAAAACCAGCAGGAGGCAGCCATGCTGGGCGTTTGGTCCATTCATTAGGACCATATGGATGATAAAACATACTGTGGTAGTGTGTGTGTTTAGGGGCTGGCTGGCTTCATTGGCCTCACCTGGCCCACTTAGAGCCTGGGGTGGGGGGGGGCTGCAAGCCTGTGTTGCTAATCAGTGCATCACAGGTTAAGTCAGCCACCAGCACACACACACAGTCAGGGAGCGCTAGCATGCTAGCTAAGGACCATCTGCTCCGTCATGTCACTTAACAAACATTTGCAATAAACCGGACTTTGAACACCACTACTGCCTGTGTCCTTGGAGGAGCCCCGAACTAAGCCACATATGTGGCATTGTGGCAAGAGACTATGCTGCACATGCATACATCGCATACATTACATACATACATAAATATACATACCTCTAATAATGTCTGCATACGTTAATCCAATATATTCTTGCATTTTCTCCTTTTCACTGATACTTCTCTCGCTATCTATCTATCCCTTGTCTCTCTCTCTATATCTCTGTCTCTCTCTCTCTATATTTCTCTGCCTCTCTCTATCTCTCTCTATATATCGCTCTATCTCTCTCTATATATCTCTCTATCTCACTCTCTCTGCCTCTCTCTATCTCTCTCTATATATCTCTCTATCTCACTCTCTCTTTCTCAGCGTCTCCAGCTCAGCGAGGATGTGGCCGGGGCGACGTTCATGGCTGCCGGCAGCTCTGCTCCTGAACTCTTCACCTCTGTGATCGGTATCACCTTGATTCACCTTCACCTCCTTTCACTCCCCCCCCCCCCCCCCCCCCCCGCAACACACACACATGCGCTCCTGTCGGTCCTCCAGTATACATAACTGTGTTAGGTAGGGAATCCAGCGACACGCTGCCTTTTAGGACAAAGAGCAGAATCTTTAATGCCCTTATCCCCAAGGGGAGCCGGCGGTAGAACAGTAGGATGCTAGGACGGTAGGACCGTAGGATGGGTGCTCGGTAGGGCGGTTGTCGGGAAGACACTGGGACAGTTGGGCGGTAGGATGGTAGGACAGTTGGTCGGTAGAACGGTAGGGCAGTCGGATGCTAGGACGGTAGGATGCAAGGACAGTAGGATGCAAGGACAGTAGGATGGTAGGACAGTAGGATGCTAGGACGGTAGGACGGGTGCTCGGTTGGTCGGTAAGACGCTAGGACAGTTGGTCGGTAGGACAGTAGGATGGTAGGACGGTAGGACAGTAGGATGCAAGGACAGTAGGATGCTAGGACGGTAGGACGGGTGCTCGGTAGGACAGTTGGTCGGTAGGACGCTAGGACGGTAGAACAGTAGGATGCCAGGACGGTTGGACAGTAGGACAGTAGGATGCATAGACGGTGGACAGTTTGGTCGGTAGGCACGGTGGGATGGTAAGGGACCCTAGAACATTTGGTCTGTAGGACGCTAGACGGTAGGACAGTGGGACGCGTAGGACAGTAGGCGGTAGGACGCTAGACGGTCGACAGGTTGGTTCGGTAGGACGGTGGGACGGTAGAACAGTAGGACGGCAGGACCTGGTAGGACGCAGGACGGGAGGATTGTAGGATGGTAGGAACAGTAGGGCGGCAGGACGGGCAAGGACGGCAGGAGAGGAGGGTGGCAGGACAGGAGGACAGCAAGGGCGGTAGGACAGTGGGACGCTAGGATTCCTAGGACGGCGGGTCGGTAGGTACGGTGGGACGGTGGGTCGATGGGTCGGTGGATGGCTCAGGACGCTAGGACGGCGCGTTTCCCTTGATTCAATCACATCAGAAGCCAGATTACAGTGGAGCGTCATGTGTTACGTCATGGTCAGTGAAAAATGCCTTTTATTTTTATTTTTGTTGTTGTTGCTTTTATTATGCAGAGCTATATATAGATAGATAAATCAACCTCAGTGAAAAAAAAGGAACATTACATTACACTCTCAACCGCAATCGCAGGCACACGTGGTTAGGTTTGACTTCTTTCTCCCTCACACAACCTTGAATCCTGTAGCAATCATTCTAATATGAATTCAGTCCAGATAGTTTGCTCTGTCTGCTGTGTGTGTGCTGTGTGTGCTGTGTGTGTGTGTGTGTGTGTATGTGTCTGCGTCTGTGTGTGTGTGTGTGTGTGTCCGAGAGGGTTGGGGTAGGCGTGTGTGTGTGTGTGTGTGTGTGTGTGTGTGTGTGTGTGTGTGTGTGTGTGGTGTGTGTGTGTGTGTGTGTGTGTGTGTGTGTGTGTGTGTGTGTGTGTGTGTGCATGTGTGTTATAATGAGTTATCCTTGACCCTGTGTGTGCCTCTGCACACACAGGGTCACGCATGTGTTGCTGTGACAGTTATTTGATGACTTGGAGCTACCGTTGTAAATATTGCACACTGCACTGTCACAAGATATGTCAACTACATTTAATCACCACAGGGGATGGGAGAGTGCTTTTTTATTATGCTGTGTGTTGTTCACGTGTGTGTGGTGTGTGTGTGTGTGTGTGTGTGTGTGTGTGTGTGCTGTGGTGTGTGTGTGCGCTTGTGTGTGTGTGTGTGTGTGTTAATGTGTGTTCATATGGGTGTGGGTTTGTGTGCGTTTGTTCATGTGTGTGTTCATCTGTGTGCGTGTGTGTGTTTGTGTATGTATTCATATGTGTGTGTGTGTGCTCATGTGTGTGCGTTCCTCCTCAGGGGTCTTCATCACTAAGGGGGACGTCGGGGTGGGCACCATCGTAGGTTCGGCTATCTTCAACATCCTCTGCATCATCGGTGTGTGTGGCTTGTTCGCTGGCCAGGTAGGACTTCAAAGACCTGAGACACACACACACACACTCACACAGTCACACACTCACACCACAACACCACCCCTGCCAGGCGTGGAGGATTCATTGGAGATATTAAACTGTAAAACTCCCGTGCAGCCATGCATACACTCCCATAGGCTAATAATCAATAAAAGAAACTTGTGCTCTGCATATACTTATGAGGTGAATTATGTATGCATGCGCTGGGTGTAGGCACGGGGCACGCCGAAAATATTGTCCCATTTAATCCCTGAAATGTTCATTAGCAAAGACTACCGTCTGTTTGACTTTGTGAGCTTGTGCGCCATCTGTGAGTTTGTTCATGTGCAGCAAGTCAACAGTGCACAATGCCCCCCATATGCACAGGACTCAAGGCTATTTGTGACATTAGTCGTCAAACATGTTGTTGTTTGTTTTGTTGTTGTTGTTGTTGGAATTGCCTTTTTTTATGAACCTCATCATCATCACACTGTATTGATTTTATGTAACGCTCAATCTCAAATCTCGTGGAGAACTTTCCATTTTAATAAATGCAATCCATCCGCCCACTTCAAGAGCTGAATACTATTCACTCATCGCGCGTCACCAACGAGGAAGCGCTGCCTGGAGTTTGTAAATAGCCACATTTCTCTGCAGAAGCAGCAGCGGAACACGCCGCCATGACAGTCCCACCAACTTTAAGAAGTCGCCGTTCTGTTTTGCATCGTCCTCCTCCTCCAGTCAGAACCCCGCGCTTTGTGCACACAGTCAAACACACGCCCACATGGCCAAGACGGCTGCTCCCCCCCTCCCCCCGCCTCTCTTTGGTACCATTGGCTATCTTCTGCTGCATAAAACAACAGCACAGTATCAGATATGACATCGGGATCACATCTGTCTCTGTCTCTATCTCTGTCTCTGTCTCTGTCTCTATCTCTGTCTCTGTCTCTATCTCTCTCTCTGTCTCTATCTCTCTCCCTCTCTCTGTCTGTCTGTCTCTTCTCTCTCTCTCTCTCTCTCTTCTGTCTCTCTGTCTCTCTCTCTCTCTCTCTCTCTCTCTGTCTCTATCTCTCTCCCTCTCTCTGTCTCTGTCTCTCTCCCTCTCTCTGTCTCTCGCCCTCTCTCTGTCTCTATCTCTCTCTCTGTCTCTATCTCTCTCCCTCTCTCTGTCCTCTCTGTCTCTGTCTCTCTCTCTCTCTCTGTCTCTATCTCTCTCCCTCTTCTCTGTCTCTATCTCTCTCTCTATCTCTCGCCCTCTCTCTGTCTCTGTCTCTATCTCTCTCTCTGTCTCTGTCTCTATCTCTCTCTCTGTCTCTATCTCTCTCCCTCTCTCTGTGTCTGTCTCTCTCTGCTCTCTGTCTCTATCTCTATCTCTCTCCCTTTCTCTGTCTCTATCTCTCTATCTGTCTCTATCTCTATCTCTCTCTCTGTCTCTGTCTCTATCTCTCTCTCTCTCTCTCTGTCTCTAGCTCTCTCTCATCTCTCTCTGTCTCAGCTCTCTCTCCTCTGTCTCTATCTCTATCTCTCTCTCTGTCTCTTTCTCTCTCTTCCCCCTCTCTTCTGTCTGATGCTTTCTGACATTCCAGGCATTGGAATCGGGGTGGCTGGTATGGGGGGGGGGGGGGGGGGGGGGGATGCACGTGATAAACACAGAATAAACTCTCCAACCCGCAAACACAAGCTGACGCAACCGCAGATGGTGGATTATGTACGGATAGCGAGAGAGTACGCTGGTGGCATTTGAGGTTTAAAATGATGGATGATGTTCAAATCCTCTTAACGAAGGGGCACCGCCCGGCTGGTCGGCCCTTTTATTTGTTTGGCGAAGACGTTTTCACGTTTCGCGCGCTTCGTTTATTTAGCGGCGGACACTTTTCATCCACGGCAGCTCCTCGATCCTCGCTGGTCGGCCAGGAGGCTGAGAACATTCTCACAATCAATAGCAGAGGAACTCCAGAAAGAATACAATGTAGGGGCCGCATGAAGTTCTTGCTCGAAAAACAACAACAACAACAACAACAACAACAACAACAACAACAACAACAGAGTGCACACTAGCTGTAGGAGGACACACACATAAGTGAGACACATTTTTGTTCTGTAGCACACATCCGTCACTTCTCCGCGTGGCTCATGATGCTCTCTCTCTCTCTCTCTCTCTCTCTCTCTCTCTCTCTCTCTCTCTCTCTCTCTCTCTCTCTCTCTCCCTCTCTCTTTCTGAAGCAGCAGTTGACCCTGCACCACCTGTGTGGGTGGGGTGGGTGGGGGGGGGGCACCTTGTAGCTAGGGCTGAACGTTACGCTGAAAGAAAATCACATTGCGATTATTTTTGACAGATCGTGATTGCATTGTGACATGATTCAGTATGTCCAGTATGTAAGTGGGATTGATCATTTTTGCATCACCATTGTCACTGAAAAACTATTGAAATCATGATGACATTTGCTGTACCGATCAAACCTTACACCTGGGGTAGCGTATGTGTAGGCCAGAGCATCTCTGCAGCACTAAAGTACTTCTACAACTACTGCTATACATTTACATTTACTTATGTTGCCTTGAACAAAAAGTTTCAGCTCGAGCTTGGGATTTGGATAATATTTAAATAATTTATATTTTGATTCATTGTTCAGTCCTACTTGTAGATCAGCCCACGTGGTGTGCGTGTGCGCGTGCGTGTGTGCATATAAATGTAAATATAATTTTAGTTTTATTTATTTTAGTGCTTCCCTCTATCCAGTGCGAGTGGCTGTGTGGGTAGGCGGTGAACGTGGACACGCAGCAGCATTAGTCCACGGGCGGAGTCATGGGCTCTCTCTCTCTCTCTTCTCTCTCCATTGTATCCGATTACATAAAGTCGATAAACACTTTGTGTCGACCAGCAGCTCTTCCCCTACGTAGGGTTGCTGGCATTCAGCTGGCCTCCATGGTCGGTGGCTGGGAGATGCGCAAGGTTACCCCCCCCCCCCCCACCCCCGATGCAGAGTGCACTATTACATTTACATTCAGCGTGGTGGTGGACGTGGTGGTGAGGGTGGTGGTGATGGTGAGGGTGGTGGTGGTGGAGGTGGTGGTGAGGGTGGTGGTGGTGGTGGTTGGGGTGGTGGTGGCGGAGGTGGTGGCGTGGGTGGGGGTGGTGATGATGATGCAGTCAGAGGCGATCCTCGGTGTACTCTGCTGCTCTGTTCTTGTCGTCCTCGAGCGAGGATTTATTAATGAAAGACCTTGTTGTCAGACGAATGCCAGCTTTTTTAAATGTATTGTGGTTTTTTTGTGTGTTGCTTGCAGGCGGTGAGGCTGTCTCACTGGACGCTGCTCAGAGATTCCATTTATTACACCTTTTCTATTGTGGCTCTCATTGCGGTAAGGTTTGAACGGCACGGACAGACACCCACACACACCACACGGCACATGCGCAGGTGAAATGAAAAGATTCCTGATGTTCTAAACATAGGGTTCATTAATTGTCGTTGATTCTGAAAAAGTTTCAGGGACATGAAGTAGAATCACACGGTGTGTGTGTTGTCATGTGGCACAAATACAAACAACACCCCCATTTCTCACTCCAGTTAGCTTCACACGCTAGACCTGGCATCATGCTGCTTTACAGGCACACAGCACGTACACACACACGTAACACACACACGTAACACACACGTACACACACACGTACACACACACGTACACACACACGCACACACACACACACACACACACACACACACACACACACACACACACACACACACACACACACAAACAAGGTAGGTACAAGTTCACATTTGTCCGATATGACGTCACAGGAGGATCTCGGATTCCGCATATTAAGCATTTCGAGACCTACTGTGGACACCGACTATGCAAATAACATGCCAAACAGAAACTTTGTTTTCCAAGTAACTTCTCAGACATAATTCGTGCCAGTCCTGCCCCCTACTGGTGGATATACTGCACTGCAGTGCAACTAACTAACACACTTCCATTTGCTCTTCTGCTGTGCGTCTTGTCCAAACAGTTCATCTACGACGAGAAGGTCTGCTGGTACGTAAGCCACACGATGGGTCACCACGGGTCCAGGGACCAGAGGGCGCTCTACTGAATAATGTGGATGGCTGGAGATGCAGCACCTGATATCACCGTGTTGTTCCTACGACATCATAATGAATGTTGCTCCAGGGCCATCATTGCACACTGACGAATCACCTTGTCTGTGCTCGTCATAGACTTTGTGACTCGGGAAAAGACTGGAAAAATAGTGAAGGCTTATCTCTCCGTCCCCTCAAACCTAACCTTACCTCTCCCTCCTCTCTAACCCTAACCTTACCTCTCCCCTCCTCTCTAATCGCTAACCTTTATTACCTCTTCCCTCCTCCTCTATTACCCTAACCTTAACCTCTCCCTCCTCTCTAACCCGTAACCTCTCCCTCCTCTCTAACCCTAACCCTAAACCTTAACCTCTCCCTCCTCTCTAATCCTAACCCTAAACCGTCTCCCCCTTCCTTCTCTAACCCTAACCTGTAAACCTCTCCCTCCGTCTCTAACCTAACCTTAACCTCTCCCTCCCTCTAACCCTAACCTTAACCTCTCCCTCCTCTCTAACCCTAACCTTAACCTCTCCCTCCTCTCTAACCCTAACCTTAACCTCTCCCTCCTCTCTAACCCTAACCTTAACCTCTCCCTCCCCGCGAACCGTAACAAGGTGATTGGTCAGTTGCTGACCAATCACGATGGCTCTGGTGATGGCCCTGGAGCAACATTAATTATGATGTCATAGGAACAACACCAACACGGCTGTAGATCTACAGCACATGGGTGTTAATGAGTTAATGCCGCTGATGGTGACTCTCTGCTGTTGATCTGCAGGTGGGAGTCTCTGGTCCTGGTTCTCATGTACATGCTGTACATACTCATCATGAAGTGAGTAATCCATGCCTGGCCTCCTCGCGCTGTCCGCTTCCTACATGCGTTTGTGTTTGGTTAGATAAGATGCTAATCAGATCTGGCACCAATATACACACAAGATAGACACATTCATACAATGTGTGTATGAAAGGGTGATCAGACTTCCATATTTTGGTCATGTGAACGGCATACATTCTCATTGCTATACTGTAGACGACCCTGGGTGTGTAACTTAATTTCAAGTTGATAAGTGCTAATATTGAAATATTGCCCAGCCCTAATGAATCCCCTTGAAAAAGTGAGGTCATTGCAGCGGTTAGGGAATGACAAGACATGCAAGAACGGGATCGTATATATTAGAATAGGCCAATTATTGACGATGCTCCTTGTCCAAGGCCGCGACGCCGAATGAATTAAACATGTGCACTTTGCATTCCGTCCACCGCGGTCAGGTTTAACGGCCGGGCTAGACGCTACTTTGACCGGCGGAAGAAGGGCTCCGCCAACCTGACCAACGGGCTGACGGGCAGCACCGACCTGGAGGACAACGTCAGCTGCGACGCCACCGCTGTCCTGCTCACGAAATGTAAGCCTGAACAGACATGAACCGCTGTGGTCCACGATGCCTCCCATAGGATCCCACAGGATGTCTGGAGCTTACCTGTACATGAGTACCCGCAGAGATGTTCCCCAGGGAGCGGTTGAAGATACTCCAGTCAGTTGGAAATGTACAAAATACGGTGACCTTTATTTGGGTTTTATTTGGATTCGATTCTGCTTATTTAGTCTTTTAACAGTATCTGCCATGTACTCCAACCCAATTCTTGGTAGGCCCAAAGCCTATACAGCAAATTTGACATTTGTGAGATGAGTTGGTTTTTTTAAGGAAATTTACTTTTTTTAAGCCCAAATATAGTTGTGGGATCCATGTAGCATCAGAGAACGATCTGACATCTGTTGAACTAACATTAATGGATAATAAAAGTCAATTATAATATAGAGACACAGGGTGGTAGTAAAACACCCGAACGAACCCGAGTGAACCACCCACCAAGCAGACTGCAACAATAGACCCATCTCGTTAGGCCATGCAGGATCCTCCCCTCTCTGGAAAGACTTTGACACCTGTATACATACATGCCTTCGACGTAAGACGCCTCGGATACAAGTGTAAAAAAGCTAAATGACTTGAATGAATCATTAAATATGACCGCAACTCTGCACCGCTGTGAAGCCGCCAAATGAACACGTTGCAAGCCCCTTTAATAGGCCTTTAAGAGGGGGGAAAAAACCACCATCATAATAAACAAGCCAGGGTCATCGTCAGGTAGCGACCTCTGACCTCTGACCACCGTCCGTGTTCCCGCAGCCGCCTACGCCCCCTGCAAGCCCTCGGTGCTGATGGTGGACGAGCTGCTGTCGGCCTACCCCCACCAGCTGACCTTCTCCGAGGCGGGCATGAGGATCATGATCACCGACCACTTCTCCCCCCGGACGCGCCTCACCATGGCCTCCCGCCTGCTCATCAACGAGGTAGGCAAGCAGGGGAGCCCCCCACCCCCCCTTGCCCCCTTCTCTCCTGGCTTTTATTGAGACATGTGCTAACCGATGCCTCTGTCAAAATCACTTTGTTGTATTAGCATGGCAGTAGACATTTACGTTTACAATTAGGGCA
The DNA here is from genome assembly GCA_002895965.2 of Coryphaenoides rupestris. Classification (NCBI taxonomy): domain Eukaryota; kingdom Metazoa; phylum Chordata; class Actinopteri; order Gadiformes; family Macrouridae; genus Coryphaenoides; species Coryphaenoides rupestris. The sequence continues at coordinate 77,557 of PIJE02001408.1, forward strand.
TTGGACAGATCAAGAACAAGTTTCAAGCGCTCATCGGGTTAATCCCTTGCTGGTTAACAGAACGAAGACGAGGATAAGATGATGGCTAGGACAGCAAGAAAGGTAGCATAGATGCGAGGAGAGGATGGTAGCTCGGGTAAGAAGAGCAAGATAGGATAAAGGATCATTTTAGCACTTTTGTTATGAGACATTTGGAAAGTACTTGTTTGGCAATTCACTGTTGTTGTTTTGTTGATTCCAGAAGACGAAAGTGCTATACAACAAAATACAAAGTACAACAAAGTCATTTTACTGAATTATATTTGGATCGGATGTTTTAGTGAACAGGATAAACCAGGGTTTGATCACCCAGACCGGGATTTTCCTTTTAATTAAAGCACCTTTCCGAACAGAACCATCAATGAATATGCAATTAAGATACAGATCATTGTCCAATTGATGTGCACTTCAACAACATAAGATAAAGTTTGATTTTATGTGTTTTCGGCGCACACCTGGTGCATGAACAGTGGGGGTGAGGTGCGTGCGCCTCACGTCCTTATATGGAGATCCAGGCTTAGCATAAGATGATT
>PIJE02001408.1:80628-135310 GCA_002895965.2 Coryphaenoides rupestris
AGCGGGAGCCATGTTGTAAAGTTTCCAAAGACAAGGTGCTTAATACGATACAGGGTGCCTTTTAAGATGCTTGTGCGCAAGGTTTATACGTTTGTTTGCATTGTTTGTGTGAATATTGCATAACATTTGGACCACTCTACCTCTGCGGCACTAGGTATGATTGACTACTATACTAGGACTCACACACACACACACACACCTGCCTGTCTCCTCTCCAGGTGGTCGGGGTCCATCTGAACAAGTGGACCCTGGACCGGCGTCTGGGTCTGGCCTCCCTGCTCCTGTACTCCATCTTCCTCTGCTTCTCCATCCTCATCGAGTTCAACGTCTTCATCTTCGTCAACCAGCCCATGTGCACGGACATCCACTGACCGCCCTCCTCATCCTCTCGCCGTACCTTCTTCTTCTTCTTCTTCTTCTTCTTCTTCTTCTTCATCCTCTTGGCTTCCTCCGCTGGCGGGCGCAGATGGAGGATGTTGCCACCGGGCTGCTGGTTGCTCACCCGGCCGACCTCCCTCCCCCCCTCCCTCCCTCCTCCCCCTTGTGGCACTGTGGGAGTTCCCATCTCCGGATATATTCATAATAGAGCTTTATTATTCTTTATTTATTATTTGATTTGAACCTTGGTGCAATACATGAGAGATGGATCCCCAACAGGCTGTCTAAGGTTTTTTTTTGGTTGGATTATACTGGACAGGAGGAGGAGGAAGCCGATGAGGAGGGGGGGGGTGGGGATGCGAAGGACAGGGGGGAACCCAGACACGGTCAAACAAGATGGAAGGAAAAAAGTCTTAGCAAGGCTGCTGCTACTGGCTACCATGCCATCAGCTGAGAGGAGGAAGTGGTTGAGGCGAACCGAGCTGCGGCCGTTTCAAGGGTAGGCGGAGGCTGCGGCGTCACCTTCGTCGTTGAAGAAGAGGACTGAGAAGCTGCTACTTTAGCTCACTGACGAACCGACGGAAGCGGAGAGATCACGTGCTTACAGCGGTTGTTGTTTTGTTTGTTTTTTCCGGCCTAATAGGATCGTTGGTTACTCTTTGTATGTGTTTAAACTATGAGTGTATAAAGTTCATTCACGTACTTCTAACTGGATTTCTTTGTCCATACTTAAGGGTTATACCAATGCTAATGTTTCCTGATTTTTATGAATTCTCTCTTCAGTGCACACCGAGATTTGGTATCGAAAAGGTCACCATATTGTATATTTTACCTTGACAAGGAATCAACAACAATAGGATTGTTTGTGACACCTTCCGAAGGCCTCTGTCTCTCTCCCTTGCTGAGTACCTGCCCTAAGAGATTCATATAGCATGCTGTGTTCACCACTCCCTTTGCTTTGCACTGAGCAAACCCAAATATTTGACAATACTCATATTAAGTCTCGTCTTTGGATGTTTCTTTTTCTTTTGTTTTTCCCTTACAGATATAGCTAATTAAATATATATGTGGTATATTTTCCTACAGTTAAGTCCAAACTAGGAAAGGGATTTTTCTGGAATTGAATTGAAATCCAGCACCGTCACTTTATTGATTAATCATTATATGATATTACTGTTGTGAGGCACCTACAGGCTGTTTTAATTGTGTTACTACTGAATTAGAAGATTTCCCTAGACTTCAGGACTTTTGTACGAAAGAATGAAGAATCTTTTTTTTTTTTTGCATCAGAGCTGAGTACAATACTGCTAAATCTTCTAAGACAAACGTATTTTCAGAACAAATGATAGTTGATGACCATTGAGAGATTTGGACCTAAGCGTGAGACTGTAGGTGCGGTGTGTGTGTGTGTGTGTGTGTGTGTGTGTGTGTGTGTGTGTGTGTGTGTGTGTGTGTGTGTGTGTGTGTGTGTGTGTGTGTGTGTGTGTGTGTGTGTGTGTGTGTGTGTGTAGAGAGAGAGCACGGGCGTGTGTGTGTGCTGGTGTCGTATTTTCTAGGGGAACCAAGGACATCACTGTGACTGGGAAGACATAATCATGATTTATTTATGAATTAATTTATTCAAGGATAATGTCTACGACCAGTTGCAGTCCCCTTGGATTATGTACAAGATATCAACTGGAATGCTTTCTGGAGTGTTTGTTCATTAAGGAGATGTACATTTTATTGTACCTGATACATATATTCTATAAGTACTGGAATCTGACTTGATGTTGTTTATATTTAAGAATAGATCTTTATAATTTATAAGTTTTGTATAGTTTCAAAAAAACTATGAGCATTTGTATATTGTAAATAAATAAAAACAAACAACCATAAATAAAAACAATTGTTTCAAAGCTGACGCTTATCAAGTTATCAAAGCTATAGTTTGGCTGGTTGGCAGATGTGTTATCCTTTTGGCCCTGGACAGTCTGTGCTGAGATTACGGTTTGAGTTCCCCTATAGATGGTCCCTAACATGGCAGGTTGAACACAGCGTGCTCAAAGTACACCACTGCTGCTAATCACATGCATGTTAGACCAGTAAGGATTTACACATAGTAAGGACATACCCTTGTTACTTGAGGATGCTAACATAGTTACACAGACAGGGCCAGAAACAACATAGCTTTCTAAATGACAACGCAGCACTTAAACTCCTGCACCCTCTCCCTGTATTTGAGTCTTCTACAAGCGGTGGCCCGGTTCCTGCTTGTATATGAGCCAAAAATCACCGTGTTGTAATCAGCAGTATTGCCACTCCGTTTTTAGCATGCTTTCAGACAAAATGTGGAGAAAATGCCCAGTGTTTTTATTTTATTTCATTGCTACACTAAGCTGATTGATATTTATGATTGTGTTTTATTGGGTCTCTCCTCTAAATGCCAAACATTCTGAATGAATGTGAATGTGATTGTTGGAGAGACAATAGAGGGCGCTGTGGTCGCTGTGTTCAAACATTTCCAGTGAAGACAATGAATTCATTTTCAACATTTTGCATAAATTAGTTTGGGTATTTTGTAGATAGGCTCTATATAGTTTTAAAAAGGTTGTGCGCATGCCTCTTTCATAACTCCAATTATTTTGTGTGTAATGTTAAGATATTTCCAGGATCAAAATCTACAGTTTTTATTATGCTGTGCATTTCGAAGGGGTACGTTATTATAAAAACACGGGATAAGCAATCATATTTCAGATATCAGGAGTATTTAGGTCTACGCAAGTAGTTCTCAGCCGACTAATGTAATTTTATGCATTATGCATATGCATTATTTGTCTTTGTTATTTGTTTGTAAATCCTCGTTTTTGTGAGGGCCTCTGAGTAGAAGATATGTTTAGCATTGTTTCCCCAGGGTCTTCTTGCAATAAATTGATTTACATGCAAACAGGCTTCTGTTTTTATTTTGTTTTCAAAATGTAATTGCGTCACATCACAGATCATCACATAAAGTGAGGGTGACAGTGATTGTAATTCTTTGTCATTTAATGTACTTACATTATACATGTAACTGTGTACACTGCATGAAACCATATACAGTAATATCATAAAAACATATAGAAGCCATAAATTGAAAAACATTTGAAAACAGTTCTCAAGGTGAAAGTTGATGATGTATCTCCAAAGGTGAAAGGTGATAATGCGTCTCCAAAGGTGAAGGTGATAATGCGTCTCCATCAGGGAAGGTGATAATGCGTCTCCATCAGGGAAGGTGATAATGCATCTCCAAAGGTGATGATGCTTTCTCCAGAGGTGAAAGGTGATAATGTGTCTCCAAAGGTGAAAGGTGATGATGCGTCTCCAGAGGTGAAGGTGATAATACGTCTCCTAAGATGAAGGTGATAATGTGTCTCCAAAGTTGAAAGGTGATGATGCGTCCCCAAAGGTCGAAGGTGATAATGCATCTGCAAAGGTGAAAGGTAATAATGCATCTTCAAAGGTGAAGGTGATCATGCTTTCTCCAAAGGTGAAAGTTGATAATGCGTCTCCAAAAGGTGAAAGGTGATAGTGCGTCTCCAAAGGTGATGATGCTTTCTCCAAAGATGAAAGGTGATAATGCGTCTCCAAAAGGTGAAAGGTGATGATTCTTTCTCCAGAGGTGAAGGTGATAATGCGTCTCCAAAAGGTGATAATGCATTTTCCAAAGGTGAAAGGTGATAATGCGTCTCCAAACGTGAAAGGTGATGATGCTTTCTCCAAAAGTGAAAGGTGATAATGCATATCCAAACGTGAAAGGTGATAATGCATCTCCAAAGGTGAAAGGTGATCATGCGTCTCCAAAGGTGAAAGGTGAAATGCATCTCCAAAGGTGAAAGGTGATAATGCGCCCGCAAAGGTGAAAGGTGATAATGCATATTCAAAGATGAAATGTCATTATGCATTTTCCAAATGTGAAAGGTGATAATGCATATCCAAAGGTGAAAGGTGATGATGCGTCTCCATCACTTTTTTTTTTGTCCAGTATTCTCACACGGCATTTCCAAAGGAGGTCACGTGACCCACACGACAACCCCCCCTCCCCTCCCCTCCTCTCCTCTCCTCTTCCTCCAGTAAACTCGCTGAAGACCGAAAGTCAGACTCCTCCACAGCGGCGTGACGTCGTGTAGTGATCGCTGACATGATGCGTGTCGTCTCCATCAATGCGTCTCCAAAAGGTGAAAGGTGATAATGCGTCTCCAAAGGTGATGATGCTTTCTCCAAAGATGAAAGGTGATAATGCGTCTCCAAAAGGTGAAAGCTGATAATGCGTCTCCATCGGTGAAGGTGATAATGCTTTCTCCAAAGGTGATGATGCTTTCTCCAATGGTGAAAGGTGATAATGCGTGTCTAAAGGTGAAAGGTGATGACACATCTCCAAAGGTGAAAGGTGATGATCCTTTCTCCAGAGGTGAAGGTGATAATGCGTCTCCAAAAGGTGATAATGCATTTTCCAAAGGTGAAAGGTGATAATGCGTCTCCAAACGTGAAAGGTGATGATGCTTCTCCAAAGGTGAAAGGTGATAATGCATATCCAAACGTGAAAGGTGATAATGCATCTCCAAAGGTGAAAGGTGATGATGCGTCTCCAAAGGTGAAAGGTGATGATGCGTCTCCAAAGGTGAAAGGTGATAATGCGTCTCCAATGGTGAAAGGTGATAATGCATATCCAAAGGTTAAATGTGATGATGTACCTCCAAAGGTGAAAGGTGATAATGCATCTCCAAAGGTGAAAGGTGATGCTGCGTCTCCAAAGGTCAAAGGTGATGATGCGTCTCCAAAGGTGAAAGGTGATAATGCGTCTCCAATGGTGAAAGGTGATGATGCTTTCCCCAAAGGTGAAAGGTGATAATGCGACTCCAAAGATGAAAGGTGATAATGCGCCTCCAACGGTGAAGGTGAAAATCATCTCCAAAGTTGAAAGGTGATAATGCGCCCGCAAAGGTGAAAGGTGATAATGCATATTCAAAGATGAAATGTCATTATGCATTTTCCAAATGTGAAAGGTGATAATGCATATCCAAAGGTGAAAGGTGATGATGCGTCTCCATCACTTTTTTTTTTGTCCAGTATTCTCACACGGCATTTCCAAAGGAGGTCACGTGACCCACACGACAACCCCCCCTCCCCTCCCCTCCTCTCCTCTCCTCTTCCTCCAGTAAACTCGCTGAAGACCGAAAGTCAGACTCCTCCACAGCGGCGTGACGTCGTGTAGTGATCGCTGACATGATGCGTGTCGTCTCTTCTCCATGTCGTCCGGAGGAGAAGAAGCAAGGAGGACCGAACTGTGCCTGTCGTGGTTGTGACGCACATCACGGACCGTAAACACACAACGCTTGCTTTGGGGCCGCGGACACTTTTTTTAAAAGGTAAAGTGTGTGTGTGAGACAATGTGTTTCTCGGGTCGAGTGTGTGTGTGTGTGTGCGCGCGCGCTTCTTAAAGTAGTCGCTGTAGTCTATCTATGCACGGTAGTCCCACCCTTTTAAAAAAAACACACACTTTTAACAACAACACAATGTATTCCAAGGAAAAACACACATTCACGCAACACAACAACTTTGAGGGGGGATGCCGCTTTGTTTGTTGCTTGTTTATATGAGCTGCCATCATGCCTGAATATGTGAAAACCTTTCCAACTTTTCCATAACTTTTTCTTTTCTGTCCCCCCCCCCCTCCTCTCCCGTCTCTGAGCGCTGCCTAAGTATTCCCACAAGTTCTTGGAAAAATGTACTTGCTTAGACTTTAGACTTAGTCCAACCTGGACGCACAGAGACAACAATCCATTGTGTTGTCGTGCCAGTACCTTTAGTCTGAGAACTGCGGAGACCTTTGTCTGGCAAGCCAGTCATACACTTGGCCAGCACTCTCCAGTAAAAAAAACCAGTCTGCTGTGGTGTCTGGTTTTGAGATTACCTTCAGTGCACTGCAGGCTCTGCAAGCCTACAGCGGTGAGGGGTTCCAGGTCCCCCCCATGTGTGAGGCCCATCAAGTCACATCAAATGTCTTGGAGGGGACAGTGTTGGCCAACTGATGGACTGAACTAAAGAACATTACAAGCACAAACTATCCTCACTCGGATATGTTTTCTCCTCCTCCTGGCCCCTCGGGAAGATGTTCTGGTATGTTCTGCTGGCATTGTGACTGTATTTTATACCCTGATTCTTCTTTTTAAACTTCAAAGGAGTGCATTTCATGTCCTCTCCTTCGTGTCCTCTCCTGCTGTCGTTTACCTGTCTGTCTCCCTTTACTGGTAGATGTGTTATTTAAACACAATGCCACAGAGTCATCAGGAGGGCTGCAATGGAAACTATAAAAGACTGATGTCATGATTGGGGACTGGGGTCTGTTAGCGCTGAGCTTTTTTCAGGCCTGATGATCAAACACTGGAGTCAAGTTCAGTCAAGAAGTGGCAATCTGGACCCGATCCTTTTCTACATGAAAGTTTCTTATGCTAAATGTTGGCTTTGCTGGAAAACGCACCACTCTTTAAATGCCCTAATGTGGGCCACGTTGTCATCAGCATTTGTCCCCAAGAGAAAGTTACAGGCTGTTTTTACACTTTTGCCTGCAACATGGGAAATAGATTCGATATCTGTTCTTTCATTTCATTCGAGTTGTTTTATTGCAATTAACTAAAATAAAATGCAGCTTCTTAAAAGCCCCTAAAGCATTTCCTGGGTCTACTCAAGTTGCAGGAGTTAATTTATGAAGTTTATTATTACAATAATAAGTCATTAATTAGCTTCCTGTTTCCTGAATCTGTCCCCACGCTGCTCTCCTCTTTAAACACATCTCCTGAATTAGTCAACACTAATGTTAGGCTACGTTTGAACTTCTGACCAGTGAGTAGTTGGGTATGAAGAACTTAAGAGAAGGAGTAAAGTATTAGGCCTATGTTTCAATGGAGATTAGGTGATTGGATTAATGTCCTCTATGATATTTTACTATTAGGTCATGTATCAAATGCTTTGCAGGCTGCAGTGAGGCGTTGTGCTCAAGGATTCCGATATGGGATTGAACCCGGAACCTCAAGTCAAACACCCTAGTAGCCACTACACTGCCCTGCCCCATTATGTCCTCCTGAATCCTGACAGACATTGATCACTACCCATTCAATCTTCCATCTTCTCACTGAATCCATTATTGTCTGTGGGCAAACTCTGAAGGACATCTGACACGCAGTTATTTTGGTGGCCAATTTAAAAAGGGAGTAGCCCACTGCAGGATTCCAAATGTGCACTACAAAGCAAGTGGGAAAGGCCCAGTCTCTCCCTCTGCTGACCATGTTAGTGTGGAAAGTTGGAGCTGGGCGGGGCTTACTCCTCAGTCCTCACACTGGTTCAGGACCGCAGATTTAGTTGAAGGGCACGTTGGCAATTCCTCGGTTTTCAAAAGCCACTTCATTTATTTTCCTTTCTGCGACCACTGATGAAAGATTAACGCTTTTCTCAATAATCCGAGGAGAGAGTGCATTCTTGGGTGTTGCCGATTTCAGAAGATAGAGTTGAGGATGAGATTTGACGGGCCGAGACACATGTTCATTCGGTGGGTTAGCAGCCCTTTCAACAACCCCACAACTTTTCCCCTCGGTTCAGTGTTTTCCCTTAATGTTTGCCTGCTATTTAAATCATAGCATGCCAACCATTTCCATCCCGAACCCGCAGGATGGTGAGGCCAAAAGCTTCAGCTGAACTCATCCAGAAGCACTGACCCAAATGCTTCTATGTAGCTGTCGCAGAGAGACAATGGGTCTGAAAGGGGGTTGTCTTTGACCTGATCTTACAGTTCCTATTGTTCATTAGTGGAGTTGTGCTGCATGGAGTTTTAGCTAATATTTCAACTTGGCTGCACAGTTGTAGGGACAGACAGAAATACATTGAGTTATTTGCATGTTTTTATTGTATAAAACAGTGTTTGCCTTAGTAGCAAGAAATATATTAAATACTAAATATTGGCCTAGCCAATGGGGCTGTCGCTGCCTTGTTAATTTCTCTTTATATATGTTCTCTGTAGCCGACTTGTTAACGGTTTGCTAATTGTTCAAATTGTAGTTCTTTCATGAAAACAGTCGTAAAACAAATACATGCCCAAAGGCTTAGATCATGTCTATGCGGGTGCAGTGTTGCCACTCTTTCCATACCCATAAAAAAAATGGATTGGGTGGAGCCAGAGTAAATGGCACCATTTCCCACATGGTCAACAGAAAGCAACAATCACACGGTTGTTATTCTGTGCTTGCGATGGACCAGCTGATCTGTGCTGATTGGTTGCGTATTATTCTTTCCAGATGCGGTTCATTGGAAATGTCACTGGCCTGCAGAATATAGGCTGACCTAATAATAACAACATGTTGTAGAAGCTTGTCACTATCACACACCTCACTGGATATGAGGCTAGATTGATCCATAGACTGTATGAAAAAAACACATTTTGTAATACCCTAACCATAAGTTTATCCTCTCTCTTTCAAAATTCAGAAGGGGGGTACAGAAGTTATCTTTTGAATTTGGCAATTGTGTGTATGTGTGTGTGTGCGTGTGCGTGTGTGTCCACAATATATCTAGATAGGGCTTGTCCCACTGGAAGTTGTTGTGTTTATTTGGGTGAAAATCTGAGTTAGAAAGGGTTAGAAAACAAGGGTTAGGGAAGAAAACAACTCGTATGAATATTTACTTTCTATTTCTTCTAGTATTTACTTTTTGTGTCCTGTCTTTCAGTTTCATTTTTCTATTTCAGTGAACAGATTGGTTGATTTTAGTTTCAGTGAACTACATTCACACTGGTCCATGGTGCACACATGTACACTATATTCTATTTGATATGGCTTGGGTTAGTGTTTTAGAGTTGCTTTGGTCCACATCCAACATGGCAACGTGCTTCACACGGTCTGTAGGGCAGGCCTCCAAGCCGTCAGCAGCTCTTGTGTCTTAGTCAGATGTTCTCCTCCGCTGAACTCCCCGTGGTCCGGGGGCAACAAAACAAAGAGAGACAGAGAGACATACACTTATATGTTTCTTACCAAATGATACCATTAGAATGACAGGCGACCCCATGCACCAAATACAATTCTCAGTACAACCCAGCATTCTCAGTACAACTCAATATTGTGGTCCTCATATGTTCGGTCAACAGGTCCACATGGGTTGACCTACTTTTGTGCTTCTAAGGGGTCTCCTCCTCCCCCTCCTCCTTCCTTCATACTTTTCACTCCAGTCTTTCACTTCAAAACAACGTCGATGAAACAACTTCCCACTGCTGGGGTACAATGAAGAGAATATGTGACTTGAAGTGAACCGGGGCTGTCTGGCAGGAGACCCGTACGGGGCCATATACTGTATATAATCTCTTTTATATATATATATGCAAGTCTGCTGTATATAATCCTGTATGTGAAACCTGTGCTATATAATCCCCCGAAGTAAGGAGAGGTCAGAAAATTGAAGAGACGGGCATATTAAAATGACCTTTCTGGCAATGGAATGAGCGTGAAGAAAAAGAAAAAGTGATTGATTCTGAGAGATGAAGAGCGGGTACAGCAGAAAGAAGGCAAGCTACAGATGGGAGGGAGGGGATAGAGACGTGTGAACAGAGCCGTTGAGGGAGGAAAGTGGGGTTGGAGAGAGGGAGTGAGGGGGAAACGGGAAAGGAGGCGGGTGGTTGCAGGAGAGGGATAGATTTTAACTGAAAGCATTCCAGCAGACCAGCACCTCTTTATTACTGGCTGTGGGCGACCCAGGAACTTCCTGTGGTCCCACCGCAGCGTTGATCCATCCGTCTGTCCGTCTGTCTGTCTGTCTGTCTGTCCATCAGGGCTCCAGCACCACCAGATAGCCTCCACTGTCTCAGACACAGCAGCAGAGAGAGAGAGAGAGAGAGAGGGAGAGAGAGAGAGGGGGACCTGGTCCTGCAGGGAGGGAGAGCAGCTCCACCACAATGGCCTCCAGTACTACATTCCCCATGGGACCCATGGACCGCAGTGGGAGCTTCTTCAAGGTAACACACACACACACACACACACACACACACACACACACACACACACACACACACACACACACACACACACACACACACACACAGGCCATCCTTAAAATACATTCAGTTAAACTTCTCCTGTCAGCTGTATTTCATTGGAACGCAGTCTGCAGCCTCGGTTTTGAAGTGTGCATTGTCATCTGCTTGTTCCATAATACACTTTATTGCCTTATTTTATTTCATTTTTAAAGGTAATGAACAAAGTTACAGCTTTATTTATACAGCTGCTGCTGCTGCCGCTGCCTCAATGATTCTCACACATGCATCGCCTGACCCTCTGCCAGCAACATCGTCCTGTCTGTGTACTCTCTCAAAATCAGAGCAACTCTAGATTGTTAAAATGTTAAAATGCACCCGATTTGTCCCGACTGAGAAGCTATTGCTGTACTCAAACCTCAACTCAATCTTGTACAGAGAAGCATCCGTCTTTGAGAGCTTGTGGCGGGTCTGTGGAGGCTTCTAGAACATATAATGGACTATGAGACCTCAGAAATCCCGAGGCAGCAGTTGGATTGGCTGCGAGTACTCAACCTACCGTGTCTCCTTTGTCCTTTGTCCATTCCTATCCAATTCTGTTCTTGAATCGCACCAGACGCGACGGTGAGCTCGCAAACGGAAGCTGGGGATTTGGGGGCCGGGGGGGGGCGGGGAAGGCGACTCCAGCCGGATCCCTAACAACACGTATCTGTTACATAGACGTTAGTACATAGCAACTATGGCGTCACCCAAACGTTTCTCAAGGGGGACTTTTTTTTGGAAGCCAAATGTTTGGTTTTACGGTCAGTGCTGTGGAATGGTACTCGTTCAGCAGAGCTGGGCTCGGCGGTGGAGCGAGTGAAACCTGTCTGGATATGAGCGGCCTGTCATTATAGACACACCCCCCCACCCCCCCCCACATAAACATAGGGTTGGATAATAGAAATTGTTGTCATTGTGTCTTCGACATTGATTGCTTACTGGTTGATCAGTGGTAATGGTAGGCTCTTACCAGTATAATGCACATAAAATGTAAAATGATATAATTAGAATAAAAGTGTTTCGTTTTTATTTTATATTTAGTGTAGTGGAAAAAGAGGCCTTTATAAGCCTAAAATTGGAATTGTGATGAATTTAATTGTGATTGTGTACCACAAGTGGTAGTGTCCACCTAGATGTCTGCTGTTTACCAGTTGGTACAGACTACTGGGTAGGCTGATAGTCTGATCTAGTCAGCATACATCTAGGTGGACACTCCCACTTGTGATGTCACTGTGTCACAACCACATATTTCTTGACTAAATAAAAGTGTCACATAATTCTGTTTTAAATCTGCTTGAGATTTTCTGTCGTGCACCCAGACACTGAAAACAGGCACTATGTGAGGGCCGACACACACACACACACACACACACACACACACACACACACACACACACACACACACACACACACACTCTCGTATTTGTTATCTTCTTAGGACCACCACAGAAATGCCTACCTTTTTAGGACCACACTTTCTAGACATAGTAGAAACTTATGAATTACACCCCTGAACTTGAAAAAAAATCTATTTTATTAATAACACTTCAGATTTAAGATTATTATTATTTTATTATTTTTTAATTACCACATATTTTTACCATACTTGTTAGGTCCGTCTTAAAAAAACGGTAACCATACTGCATTGGCTTTTAATGAGTTGAAACCACTATGATTTAGTCCATTTCTGAGTAAATGGTGCTCGTCATGGCTGCGGCCCAGTATTTTCCCTTGTTTCTCCCTTCCATGAGTCTCCTGTGCTCCTGTCTGTCTCTCTGTGCCTCTGCTGTGGGCATCAGTTCACCTGCTTGCTATCCCCGCACCTTTCCAGCCAACCATACTCCACCATTCCCATTGCTCATCAGTCCTGCCAGTCATCATCTCCTCTCTACTTCATGACATGTATCTGTGTCTTGCATTCAGGTCCCCCTTGCACCCAACAGTGTTAATTCAAGATGAAGACAATAATCATGCTAAGAACGTTACTTTTCTAACTATCCCATTCTCTCGTTTAGGAGACAAAAGCTGTGTTCGAAATCGTTCCCTCATTCATTCACTCACTATTCCCTATATAGTGTTGACTAAATAGTGGACTATATTAGGGAATGACCAAACAAGATTTTCAGACACCACTATACTGGAATTGTCTATCAAATTGTTGCATCAGTTAGATGCGCCGGATGTGTGACAGGAGTGGGTGTGGCAGCATCTTGTAAAACAAACAGCTGTAAACCTGCACTCAGAGGAGGACAGTCAAAGTTTGTATTGATGTTTCATGATAAATCCCAAATAAATGGTTGAAATTTTGACTTTGTTAAAGTGTGGCTGTTAACAAGGGTTGTGTGTCCCGGTGAATTTATTTCACGAGCAAATTACAGTAGTAAGCTCACGAGGAACGAGTTGCTTGTGAGTAAGTGTGAGCAAATACCATGGTCAACTAAATTAAGACTGGCAGATATGCTACCAATCTTAAAAAGACCAAAAAGAAATCAAACATACTTCAGTAGGATAATTATCCTTTTATTAGCCAATACCATTAATAATTAAAGGATCAAGAAAAAATTGCACACAGTAGGACTGAGATGCATTCATTTACTGTAAGCGATCTGGAGCTAAGCAATTCTGGATCATTTTGAGACCAAAGTATGCCTCACTAGATATTAAACAAAACAGCAATCATCTTACCCTAACACTTTTCCTCTCAAAAACAATAAAATACTTTCCATAATATATAATTAATCAGTTTCTGATCACAATATGCCTATTTAATCTACTACGGGTGATCATTTTGATCCCTTTCTTGAAAACATTTTAACATGAAGAACATGAGCAGCTAAACACTTTGGTACGTATGAATCCCATCTGATCACATGTGTGAAGATTGGACAAAACAGAACAAATAGAGGTAGAGGTAGAGAGAGAGAGGTAGAGGTAGAGAGAGAGAGAGGTAGAGAGAGAGAGAGAGAGGTGTAGAGAGAGGTAGAGGTAGAGAGAGAGAGGTAGAGAGAGAGAGGTAGAGGTAGAGAGAGACTAAATGTATACAAATGTATAAATCGCGTTTTCTTAGAATCAAACCTGAGAACGTGTTTTGTGATGGTGCTTTAAGGAGAAGTATTTAGCACATTGAGCCACGCGTTATCCTTGAATCAAACCTGAGAACGTGGTTTGTGATGGTGCTCTATTGATTCAAGTACAGTAAAACATTAAAGGTTAAGTATTTAGCACATTGAGCCACATAATACCAACATTTGGTAAAATATATTACAATATATTATATTATATATAATATTATTACAGAAAGAAAAAATAGAAAAAGAAAACTGATAAAATGATCCATATCTACAGCCGCAGATTTGAAATGATTCTGTTGTGCACAAAAAACTTAACAGCTCTCCAGTCCCTCTCAGCTAGGGCTTGAGGGGAAGCAGCAATGCACCTCTGACAATCCTGTTTCCCAGGCGTCTTCCCCAGTCTGATGAAATCCGAGAGAGAGTTTTCAACGGCACTGACTTCCTCCAGCGACCACTTACGTTTAGCCTTTTTTGCACCTTTGAAAAAAAAGATTGTAAAGAACACTTAATCCATAATACATTTTATAAATGTTGAAAATTGGCAGATAAAGAAAAATCATATTTTCTTCATTTTTTAAGTCAAATTCCCCATCTACAATTTATATTTGTAAAACACTGGCTCTTTTAGTGCAGAAGATTAGCTAAATTACAGGCTGAAATCTATTGAAAGTCTATTAATCCTGGTCTTAGTCTAATGAATTTTGATATCTATAAAACTATCAAATAAACACTAAATGTTAGTCCCCATAGGAGACTTTTCATTGTCTAAAATGAGCTGTTGTGACCTCGAGGATAATCACAGCCTCATGAAACTTTACAAACACAAACTAGAGACCTAGGGCATTCAGATGGATGGCTTTCACAAGGAGATTCACGATAAGGGCCTTTCTGACCACAAAACCCAAGTGAGAAAACATACCATCACGACTCGACAACAAAAATGGCTGCGCCCGTAAAGTGAATTATTTTCTTTGTATTTGTACCACGTTGGTCGATTCTAAATGCTCTTGCACACTTGATTACATTGCTACTTTATTCCGGTCACCAATTTATGAATTGCACGGTCTTGCTGTGCATGCAATACAATGTAAAGTTGTGTTGTTCGTTTGAGCTGGTTTGCTAAAGAGGCTAATGAAGCTAACAATAACAATGACTAGCCAATGACAAAGGGGAACGCAAGTGCTGCAAGCCAGGAAATTACGTCACGTTCTCGCTAGAGCAGGTCGGACGTACCGTACCGTGTACCATACAAATGGATGGCAGAATAACTTCATTACAACATCCATGTTTGTCCATGGCAACTACTGCCTAATTTACATTACTTTATCTTACATATAATTGTTATATTTTATTCCTCATCTTAACTTGCACTACTTCAAATTAAGATGATCCTTTTTGTTGTTAATTGTGCGATCATGCTTTACGTCTTATACATATTTTATTAGCATTGTTGGAGGGAGATCTGCTTCCCTGTAATAGTACACATGATAATTAGAAACCTTGAACCTTGATTATACCTTGACACAAATGTAAATATCAGGGTGGGCTGCAATCACAGCTAGTTTAGAGCAATTAGCATACAGTATATGTGGAAATATAGGAGGTGCAAGGGCCACACCGCATGCTTACCTCGTAAGTTTCGCCTTCTTCCAAGCTGTGGCTTTAAAGTGCCCGGTGTGTCTTGGGTCGCTGATGCCTCTCCTGGAAACACAAATTAGACAAATGTCACAATCTTCTGACACAAATGTAAATATCAGGGTGGGAAATATAAGGGCCACACCACATGCCTTACCTTCTGAACTGTGCTCTTCTCCCAGCTGCTGCTTTGTGTGAGTGCCCCGTTTGTCTCGAGTCCCTGAAGCTCCTGGAAAACATTCACACAAAATATCATCATACACAGGGCAAGACTGGCCTACTGCATGTTGTGTAATGCGTACAGATGCCCAGAACTGCTGATCCATAGACATACCTGCTGAAGTACCTGCACAATCTTCATCTTCAGATGACTCCCCTGAGCTCTCTTCCATAACTTCAGATTGGTCTTCAAGACAGCAGACAAAGGCAAATGGCATCCAATTAAATATGTGCAAATTAAAGAACTTACAACTTTGCCATTACAATTGATTATTTCAGACCTGTGGGTTTGATGGAAATTTGGTCCAGACTTTTTCCTTTGAAGTCAGCCAGTCTGCCCTGTTCGCAGGCCATCAGTACCTTGCTGATCTTTGCCAGCTGCAAAGTCCCTTCGGGGAGGCGGTAGAACTTCCTGTGCACCCTTATGTCGTGTCCTAGGAAGTCTGCCAAAAGGTCTTGTTCAGTATCGTTTAGATTGAGTACTCGGGAGAGAGTGGCCACTTGTCTTCGCAGTTTTGTGGAGGAGAGAGCTTCAGGTTTTTGGGCCCCACAGTTTTTAGCTAACTCACGGATGCAGTCAGATCCCCTTAATCTTGTGTCAAACCCTGGCCTGGCAAATAAATAGAGGTTTTCACCCACTCCACACGAGCTCCTCTCCTCCACAAGTAGCTCCAGAGATTGCACCATTGTTGGAGTAAGAATGATGGGAACCTTCCTGCCACGCTTCCCCCGAATCTCTACACGTTCGAAATGCTGGCAGAGCATTTTCTCTATTTCTGATAGTGCTTCTGCAATATCTTTGTTAAGTGGGGATTTGTCCCTGGAGAGAAATACTTCCAAATACATCCTTGAGACTTCACCTTCTCTCCTTCGGTTGAAAAGAATAATTTGTGCCAGAACCACTTTGGCAAGGTTGCTCCAATTCTTTGAGGTTTTCTCATTCAACAGCTGCCCATGATATCTTTTCTGCTCATCAGTCATATACATGTGCATTTTTTTCACATCATCTGCTAATGGAATGAGTTTGGGCTTGTTCCATTTCTTCTCCTCAAGTGTTCGGTATGCAGCAGAAGAGATCATCTCATTCCAGGTAAGACTGTACATGCGTCTAAACTCTTGGACACACAGCTTCTTTTCATTGTTCTGGGACGAAAGAGCTTCAGCCTCCATGATATCTGCAACTCTCTGAATGCTTTGCCCTAGCTTTGTAGCTAGGGTGGGTTTCTCAAACTTGTTCCTTTTTTCATCAAAACCAGCTACTTCTTTGACAGCTCGAATTACATGGTTAAAGTGTTGTGGATGGATATAATCCTTCATCTTTTTGAGAGGAGTCACCTTCCTTCCTTGGATCAAGAGTCTCCCTAGTCCTCGCATAATTTGACGAATGTTGTCATGTAGTGAGGAAGTCTCGCGTTGCCTGTTGTACATCTTTTCTCCAACCTTCATGATATATTCGTCTCCTTTTACTGCATGGGCAATTTCATCTTGGGTCATTCCATTCACAAGCTCCCATACCTTAACGTTCACATCTTTAGATACAGGCTGAGCACCAGCACAGAGAGTCTGTATTCGTGTTTTTCCAGGCAATGTTCTGCGAACATTTGCGGCAAGTGTGCACCTTTTTGCGTGCTTCCACATTGATTTGCGTTTGAAGAGCCCAAAGCATGCAAAACAATGCTGATAGTCCTTCGGATTGCTCATGCCATTGCTTTGTTGTTTACATGGTACCAATGTCCCCTTTCCTTTTGTTAGTGCCTCAATGTTGTGTGCCCGATTTCCTCTCTTGCGGAGGAGATTTAGCTGATTTTTCCTTTCTTTCGAATTCTTTGCATACATCCCCGCACTAGCGACTTCCATTTCATCCCCATGTTTACGTTCCAAGTGGCGTGTAATTTTGGATTGCGGTTTCTGGCAGAAAAGGCAGTAGTTTTTTTTTTGGTGGTACTTCTTGGACCCATCTACTTCTGGAGTAATGGCTACAACCAGAGAATCATTATTGACTGACTGTGAATCTGTAGTTGAATTTTTAAATCTTTTGTAAGTGTTCATATTTCGCTTTTTTTTGACAGATTTAGCTGGTTCACCTTCTTGACAAGTTTTACTCCTTTTGCGTCGTGTCGTCGTTTTCTCTCTTGACTCACCCTCTTCCTCTTCCTCGCTAGAGCTTGATGTAGCTGGCAAGTACTCCTCTTCACTGCCGTCTGTGCTTGGAAGTGAACACTCCGTGAACCCAAGCATTTCTTTGGTCAGCTACAATATAAACAAAGACGATTAATTAACGTGACAGTTAGATTTTTTGAGCAGTAGGGGCAGTAGGAAAAGGGATGTAACTATATTTTCACAGTACATCTCCTCCAAAAACATCAAGGTTTGACAGTATAGTAATGGTGCATGATAACCAATTAATTTGTTTGGCTGATTATTCAGGGCCAATGGAAATCTCCTCCGGCTGCTCTGCTGGCGGAGGAGTCCGTATACGACCGAGAGGTCGGAACAATGGAGCGTCGGAGAAATGATATAGACCCGAAGTGAACTGACAGCTGTCTACTGAAAACATCTTTCTCGAATGCCGCCTGACTATGTTGTTGTTGCTGGTGACGTAAAGAGGTCAACCGGTGGCTCTATTACCACTAGTTGAAATGGGTACGGCGCCACCTATCGCACCGGTGTATGACATGCTCCGGCCAATGAATCGATTTACTCGCCGCCGCGTAGAACTGGACAATTGCAGTTGTCCAATTGCGGAGCATAGTCGAGCTATGGCTTTAATCGAATTAAGCTGTGCATGTAAACGTACTGACTAATAATGATAGGTGAGTAATCTGATTGATCCCAGCATGTACTATGAAATAGCACTTACTGCCTATACACTGTCCACTTTGTGGACACTTCTGGGTATTGTAACACATGCGTCTCCAGATATGTATATCTATATGTGTCTATCTCCATGTTTTTTTTCTGACAATAATAATCAGTTTGAGAATTTCACTAACCCCCAACCCTAGCAACTTTCTCCCTAAAACATAATTCACTTGACATTGCCTGTGCCTGCGAACCAATCATTTTTATGAGACCTCAAAATTCTAACCCTATTGCAAATAATGACTATTGTGCCTGCCACTAAACCTAACAATAATTATGTACAACATGTTAAACATAAACTTTACTTACAAATATGCTGTCTGTTCTTAATAAGGGCGGAACCTCTATTTCGTCCATCTGCAAAAGTGGTAAATGGAAATCAGTCAATTTAAACTGAAGCAATATAACTATTACTTATTACTTATTGATGTGATGTATCAATATGTAAATTATGCAAACACCTAAAGCCTTGTCTGCAGATTGTATAGCCCTTAGGGATTGTCTGAGCCTCACTATAACTAACTAATGAAATACTATATTTTCTGCCAAATCAAGTTGTTACATATTATGTTCACAATCAGTACAATCTGAATTATTATGTAAGTTAGTGATAGAGAGAGGTTAGCTGGAAGTTAAAACGTACATCTCTAGTCATTTGCAAAATAATACAAAAATAATAAATAAGGTGAAGCATTCAGTGAAGGCCTAAATTTAAACAGTCTTGATTTTGTGAAATCACAAGCATTTAAAGATCAAAAATGTCAATACAAAACAAAGATGCTTGACTAAAGTGAAACATTAGCAGTCACTTGACAGATGCCATGGCACTTTTTATGTTAGCACGTGAAGTTATGAAATAAACTTACAACTACAAGGTCGGTTCTTCTGAGCTTAGCTGGAGTGGGGTCAAGGATAACTGTACTGTCACTTTCACTCGAACACTGGTGTACATCCTGAAAAATAAACATCAGAAAATCATTTTTTTTAAGTGCATTCAAATTGAACATTTTGAAAAAGCACATTTGTGTGATTTGTTGTGTTGGCTTGCAGCAGACTCAGTATTAATATCAGTTGTACTCCATTTCAAATATGTTGCCTCACAATCTGAATTTTGGTGAGCAACATGAACCAGGAAGGAGCCATCCAGTCAGTTCCGCACTAAAACCACACAGAACTCTACACACAGACTGCTCGGTTATAACGCAATTCCGACAGACATGGCTCTGAGTCCGTACCGGCTGGGGTGTACAGCACAGCGCTACAGTGTTTCAGGGGAATTAATAAATTAGCGGCTAGTGGTAACTGGAAACAGTCACTGATTTACATTATAAAAACTTTAAAAGGTGTAGTAAAACTAACCATTGTATTCACGCTACGATGTAAAATCAAGGTCCTCTCCCTCTCTGCATTTAACCTGTCTGTGTGACAGCTCTCGCTGTTACGTTCTATTTCTTCTTCATAGCTTTGAGTTGCGCACGGGCACCCTGCGCACGTGAGCATGGGCCCCATGCGCGCGTGAGCATGGGCCCCCTTCGCACCTGAGCATGGGCCCCCTTCGCACCTGAGCATGGGCCCCCTTCGCACCTGAGCATGGGCCCCCTTCGCACCTGAGCATGGGCCCCCTGCGCACGTGAGCATGGGCCCCCTGCGCACGTGAGCATGGGCCCCCTGCGCACGTGAGCATGGGCCCCTGCGCACGTGAGCATGGGCCCCCTGCAGCACGTGGAGCCATGGCGCCCCCTGCGCACGTGAGCATGGGCCCCCTGCGCACGTGAGCATGGGCCCCCTGCGCACGTGAGCATAGCCCCCTGCGCACCTGAGCATGGGCCCCCTGCGCACCTGAGCATGGGCCCCCTGCGCACGTGAGCATAGCCCCAGCGCACCTGAGCATGGGCCCCCTGCGCACCTGAGCATGGGCCCCCTGCGCACGCGAGCATGGGCCTCATGCGCACGTGCCGTTATTCCTTAAACGAGCTGCGCAATTAACAGCGAAAATACATCACTTAAATTGTCCAATACCAATAATAAATGAATAAATGAGTCTCTCTCGCTCTTCTATCAACCATGCTTCTATCTACATTCACAGCAAAATATGAGCAATCAAAGAATTGTTCCAGAAGAACCTCTAACACGTCGCCTTGGCACACAATACGTTGTGTGCGGAAAAGCACAAATGATAAAATAAAACATCGGTTTAATATATATATATATATATAACGTCCCTTGAATCATAGATTAGCCATCGCTAACCATCGCTTCAGACCTCATTTACTTGACATTGAACATGTGCTATCTATACATTAGCTAGCTAACATTAGCTATCTCTGTGAAATTCCACTGCATTGCAATTTAGCTATTTTTATGTTGCAAATACAATACTTGTGAAAACAGTGCGCAAGTAAACTGAACAGCACAAAATTATATTGAGAACATAGTAGAATAACTCAAAACTTACCATTTTCTACGCAGTTCCGCAGCTAACTCCTCTTCGTCTGCTCCCATCGAAACTACTTCAGTGAGGAGCACTCACTGCAGCACGTCGGAGTCAGTGCGAGGGGGCGGAGCTATGAGCCGATAGTTCTTATTGGGACCAAGTGTGTTTCGCAAACTTTATGTTATGCTTGGCATTTGTTATGGGGGGGGGGGGAGGTTAAATTAAAGTGGGTCTAGTTAGGACCGAAGTGTGTTTTCACCCAACACAGTCTCACTCCGAGTTCATCCAAAAATCTACGCTATCTATCTTGTTCAGGGGCTGACGCAAAGGGTGTCCTTGTGCGTCTTCATTCGACGCAGGGGGTTTTCAACTCATTACAATAATAATTAAAAATTAAATAATAATTTTGTAATCCCTCCACGGCGATAGGAAAGCGCAATATTAACCCAGTGGCTGCACATAGAGACGCCTTGAGCATTCATCCCATTGGCTAACGGAGGACGTGAAAATGAAGTTTTGACGAACTCGGAGTGAGACTGTGTTGATTCTCGCCCACCCATCTTGAATTTAATAGACCGTTTTAGTTGCTTCGAGGCGGTCTGGTGGTCTCTGTATATAATAAATAAAAAAATAAATCGTCAATTTTCGACTTCAGAAGGTGGGGCGGGCTGCGCAGGATTCTATGGCGCTATGGTGGTTGCCATTCCACCCCCCCCCCACCTTCCCACAGCGTCACATCACAGCGTCCCGCTCCTGTGAGGAACGGGACGCTGTGATGAGGAATATTAATGTACACAATGTATGCACCGTTCACGTTGCAAACGACTTCATGAGTTCAAACATAGCTCTGCTCCAAACCACGTTAACATCGTTAACTGTGTTTCGGCCATCGTTAACGTGGCCGAAACACAGTGAAAGAGCCATAGAGAGAGAGACACTGATGCACTGCGGAGCCAAGTAACTGATGCGCCTTCTTAAGAGGCCCTCTCTGTATATAATAAATAAATAAATAAATAAATATACAGGTGTATATATATATATATATATATATATATACACACACACCTGTATATATTCTGAGAAACGCTCCCATCCAAAATGCATACGAAAATCAGAGTAGGCTATCCCTAATACATTACATTTACCCTTTGATGCATTTATAATAACTAGAGGTGCACCCTATAACTAGAGGGTGCACTGTACACACCCATTCTGAAGTATTTTGCAGTTGTCTGTAGAGTTTGTGTGGCATTGAGCGCAAGTTAAAAAACTATTGGTATAGAGATTGCTGTGTATTGGATGGATTGTAGAGAAAATGCTGTGAAGGGGTGACATCCTAGAGATCATTCAGTTAAGGAAGCGCAGAGGTTCGCTTTGTAAGGTTATAACTGTGTGAGTCGAGCTCATGTGGTGTTCCAGTTTCAAGCATTGTCTGAGAAGTGGATACTAGAGTGTGGTTGAGTCGGCCCGAGAGGTGTTACGTGGTGACCGCTGTCTTGGTTGAGACTGAGCTACAAGGGGCGGGATATAGAAGGACCCTCCAGGAGGCGGGGCTTACCACTCCCTCTGTGCTCCTCCAAAGTCTGCTAACAGGTTATTTATAGAACGGCGGTACAGAGGTGCAGCACAGCAAGCTATCACAATATAATTGAGGTTTTTCATAATATAGACAACTTTGCTGCCTGATACTGTGTTCACCTAATTAAGCAAAAATTAAAAATTTATAAATTAAAAAATACAAATGCTAATCCTATTAAGTTGTGTTCATCTAATCGAGAAGAGTACGATGGGGTTGGGGACATGCTGGCCACCCAGGCTATGACGTACAGAATGATCAGTGTTTTCGTTGTGGTAAATTTGGACATTGGGCGAGAGATTGTAGGAAGGGAAAGAATGGCAAATATCGCAACGCCCCCCATCCCGGGACACACCCCTCAGCCCCTGCTGCAGAGCGAGACAGACACACACACACACACACACACACACACACACACACACACACACACACACACACACACACACACACACACACACACACACACACACACACACACACACACACACACACACACACACACACACACACAAACAGTGGGCCAGCCCAGATTTCCTATGCAGTGGAATCCCAACCAGCATAGATCAGATAAACAATAGGGGTGCCCACAGAGTGGAGTCTAAACATGAACTGGATCAGTTAAAGGAACCTTTTCAGGTGTTTGCAGATGAACAACAAACCTAAAACAATACTCACTGTATTGTATCACCATAGAGGATAACCACAAACATGCTTTACGCCACTTCTTCACCTGGTGACTGTTAACCTCTGAATTAAATTCTAATACAAATTTGCATGATTATGAATAGCTCTCCACTTCGTCTATTGGGAAGGGATCTAATGTGGAAACAATCTGATCCATTGGTATTCGGAAGTTATGGGTTTACCTTGCAAACGCGAACCGCTAATGGTGCTCATAGATGGAACAACCAAAGTGCCAGAACAGGAAAATAAACACTCACCCCCCCCCCCCCCACCTCATGGAAATTTAGTTGACGTTTACTTTGACACTAACACATCAGATGGAATAGTACCCTGAGATAAACGGATAACATTTGACAATGATATTAACATGGACATTTCTCAACCCCCAACCACCCACCCTCACACACACAGGCTAAGTTCCCTGTTGTGTCTCCATCACGGCCACATGTGATTGAACGATATCACATGTTCTCAGATCCCTATTCCTCCACAACTGCAACCTATACCACTTATCCTATCCTTACACCCAAACTAATCTGTGTCCAATGACATGTGTGTGATTTGCTTAGTAAGTAAGTAAACAGATAGTTAGAGCCCAGAAAACTAAAAAGGGGCCCTATTACTGTATATCAATAGGTGTGAGTGTGTCTCAAAATTGTGTGCCTAAAATTGTCATTGTGACACAGTGGCATCCCAAGTAAGAGTGTCCACCTAGATGTGTGCTGACTAGCACTTCTAAAATGCAGTTCTACAGGTGATGTTAGACCACACCAGAGACACATTGATCCTGGGCCAATATTGAATGTAATTTATCATTCAGATGCACATTTATTAGTGTGACGCATTCCATGCAGCAATGGCTCTGCAATACAAACACAATAGGGGGGGGGGGGGGCAGTAACCACTACACAGCATGTGTGAGTGGAGAGGCATCAATGTGCTGGAGCAGGAGAGGGTTGAGCCGTGTACACTGTGGTACCACTACCACTATGGCTGTACCACGCTACACTCAGAGAGAGGGAGTTAGTGCTGGGACTGTGGATAGCATAGAGACACAGGAGGGGTATTCTGAAGCATGAAGCTCATTGAAAGCCACGAGAGCGGTTAACTGAGTCTGGCTCCGCCCACATTGATGGCTCTATATTCGGATGGCCCTCAGAAACCTATAGTGTGGACACTGTTGATATTCCTTACATCATGTACCGAGATGTCTCTTTGTTCAACTTCCTAGCACTCCTTATTGAGTTAAGTCCTTCTCTGCACACATAAACAGATGCGGATGTGAACCTAAAATATATACAAACTGAAACACATAAACTGTTTAATTGTGTGTGTGTGGTGTGTGTGTGTGTGTGTGTGTGTGTGTGTGTGACCTCGACCAGTAAAAACACCTTCCATATTAGGACCGATGGACAAGTTAGGACCAAAATGTTGGTCCTAATAAGGATAACCACTCCAACAGATAGAGAATGGCATTTTAACATGCCTGGTGGTGAAATTTGGTAGTGCTGAAAAAAAATGGTATGGACCTAATAAGAAGGTATTTTTACTTTTGTGTGTGTGTGTGGGTTTTAAGAAGTGTGCCCCCTCTGGCCAACTCATGTAATTGGTCCTAAAAAGAAGGCATTTTTACAGATGTGTGTGTGTGCGCACACACACTCACATTATTGCCTTTAATGTATTATTATATCGTATATAGTCCACATGTGGACTTTATATGATATGATAAAAATAATAATACATAAAAGGCAATAATACATAATGTGATAAGTAAAATGGTGGGTCTATACATTTGATTTTAAATTGTCAATGGTGGTATTTGCAAGTGATCAAATCGAAAAGATGGGACCTTGATGACAACGGGCCCTATTTTAACGGTCTGAAACGCAAGAATGAAACGCAAAACGCAAATAATTTAACCAACTTTATCATTTAAAATAAAGATGAAAAAAATGAGATTTTGAATCGTGAGAGAGAGAGAGAGAGAGAGAGAGAGAGAGAGAGAGAGAGAGAGAGAGAGATTTGTGCTCCACAGGACGAAATGTAAACCCATGCAGTTTGAATGGGAGCGTTTCTCAGACTTTTTCGTGCTGCACAGAACGAAACGAGAGATATAGAGAGCGGGAGGGAGGGAGGGAGAGAGAGAGAGAGGCTTCAGAATGGGTGTGTACAGTGCACCCTCTAGTTATAGGGTGCACCTCTAGTTATTATAAATGCATCAAAGGGTAAATGTAATGTATTAGGGATAGCCTACTCTGATTTTCGTATGCATTTTGGATGGGAGCGTTTCTCAGAATATATACAGGTGTGTGTGTATATATATATATATATATATACACCTGTATATTTATTTATTTATTATATACGGAGAGGGCCTCTTAAGAAGGCGCATCAGTTACTTGGCTCCGCAGTGCATCAGTGTCTCTCTCTCTATGGCTCTTTCACTGTGT
Source organism: Coryphaenoides rupestris (assembly GCA_002895965.2). Taxonomy (NCBI): domain Eukaryota; kingdom Metazoa; phylum Chordata; class Actinopteri; order Gadiformes; family Macrouridae; genus Coryphaenoides; species Coryphaenoides rupestris. The sequence goes on from PIJE02001408.1 coordinate 106,007, forward strand.
TTCGGCCATGTTAACATCGTTAACGTGGTTTGGAGCAGAGCTGTTTGAACTCATGAAGTCGTTTGCAACGTGAACGGAGCATACATTGTGTACATTAATATTCCTCATCACAGCGTCCCATTCCTCACAGGAGCGGGACGCTGTGATGTGACGCTGTGGGAAGGTGGGGGGGGGGGGGGGGGGGGGTGGAATGGCAACCACCATAGAATCCTGCGCAGCCCGCCCGACCTTCTGAAGTCGAAAATTGACGATTTATTTTTTTATTTATTATATACAGAGACCACCAGACCGCCTCGAAGCAACTAAAACGGTCTATTAAATTCAAGATGGGTGGGCGAGAATCAACACAGTCTCACTCCGAGTTCGTCAAAACTTCATTTTCACGTCCTCCGTTAGCCAATGGGATGAATGCTCAAGGCGTCTCTATGTGCAACCATTGGGTTAATATTGCGCTTTCCTATCGCCGTGAAGGGATTACAAAATTATTATTTAATTTTTAATTATTATTGTAATGAGTTGAAAACCCCCTGCGTCGAATGAAGACGCACAAGGACACCCTTTGCGTCAGCCCCTGAACAAGATAGATAGCGTAGATTTTTGATGAACTCGGAGTGAGACTGTGTTGGTGAAACACACTTCGGTCCTAACTAGACCCACTTTAATTTACCTCCCCCCCCCCCCATAACAAATGCCAAGCATAACATAAAGTTTGCGAAACACACTTGGTCCCAATAAGAACTATCGGCTCATAGCTCCGCCCCCTCGCACTGACTCCGACGTGCTGCAGTGAGTGCTCCTCACTGAAGTAGTTTCGATGGGAGCAGACGAAGAGGAGTTAGCTGCGGAACTGCGTAGAAAATGGTAAGTTTTGAGTTATTCTACTATGTTCTCAATATAATTTTGTGCTGTTCAGTTTACTTGCGCACTGTTTTCACAAGTATTGTATTTGCAACATAAAAATAGCTAAATTGCAATGCAGTGGAATTTCACAGAGATAGCTAATGTTAGCTAGCTAATGTATAGATAGCACATGTTCCAATGTCAAGTAAATGAGGTCTGAAGCGATGGTTAGCGATGGCTAATCTATGATTCAAGGGACGTTATATATATATATATATATATATATTAAACCGATGTTTTATTTTATCATTTGTGCTTTTCCGCACACAACGTATTGTGTGCCAAGGCGACGTGTTAGAGGTTCTTCTGGAACAATTCTTTGATTGCTCATATTTTGCTGTGAATGTAGATAGAGCATGGTTGATAGAGAGCGAGAGAGACTCATTTATTTCATTTATTATTGGTATTGGACAATTTAAGTGATGTATTTTCGCTGTTAATTGCGCAGCTCGTTTAAGGAATAACGGCACGTGCGCATGAGGCCCATGCTCGCGTGCGCAGGGGGCTATGCTCACGTGCGCAGGGGGCTATGCTCACGTGCGCAGGGGGCCCATGCTCACGTGCGCAGGGGGCTATGCTCACGTGCGCAGGGGGCCCATGCTCACGCGCGCAGGGGGCCCATGCTCACGCGCGCAGGGGGCCCATGCTCACGTGCGCAGGGGGCCCATGCTCAGGTGCGCTCAGGTGCGCAGGGGGCTATGCTCACGTGCGCTCAGGTGCGAAAGGGGGCTATGCTCACGTGCGCAGGGGGCCCATGCTCACGTGCGCTCAGGTGCGCAGGGGGCTATGCTCACGTGCGCAGGGGGCCATGCTCACGTGCGCAGGGGGCCCATGCTCACGTGCGCAGGGGGCCCATGCTCAGGTGCGCAGGGGGCTATGCTCACGTGCGCATGGGGCCCATGCTCAGGTGCGAAGGGGGCCCATGCTCACGTGCGCAGGGTGCCCGTGCGCAACTCAAAGCTATGAAGAAGAAATAGAACGTAACAGCGAGAGCTGTCACACAGACAGGTTAAATGCAGAGAGGGAGAGGACCTTGATTTTACATCGTAGCGTGAATACAATGGTTAGTTTTACTACACCTTTTAAAGTTTTTATAATGTAAATCAGTGACTGTTTCCAGTTACCACTAGCCGCTAATTTATTAATTCCCCTGAAACACTGTAGCGCTGTGCTGTACACCCCAGCCGGTACGGACTCAGAGCCATGTCTGTCGGAATTGCGTTATAACCGAGCAGTCTGTGTGTAGAGTTCTGTGTGGTTTTAGTGCGGAACTGACTGGATGGCTCCTTCCTGGTTCATGTTGCTCACCAAAATTCAGATTGTGAGGCAACATATTTGAAATGGAGTACAACTGATATTAATACTGAGTCTGCTGCAAGCCAACACAACAAATCACACAAATGTGCTTTTTCAAAATGTTCAATTTGAATGCACTTAAAAAAAATGATTTTCTGATGTTTATTTTTCAGGATGTACACCAGTGTTCGAGTGAAAGTGACAGTACAGTTATCCTTGACCCCACTCCAGCTAAGCTCAGAAGAACCGACCTTGTAGTTGTAAGTTTATTTCATAACTTCACGTGCTAACATAAAAAGTGCCATGGCATCTGTCAAGTGACTGCTAATGTTTCACTTTAGTCAAGCATCTTTGTTTTGTATTGACATTTTTGATCTTTAAATGCTTGTGATTTCACAAAATCAAGACTGTTTAAATTTAGGCCCTTCACTGAATGCTTCACCTTATTTATTATTTTTGCAAATGACTAGAGATGTACGTTTTAACTTCCAGCTAACCTCTCTCTATCACTAACTTACATAATAATTCAGATTGTACTGATTGTGAACATAATATGTAACAACTTGATTTGGCAGAAAATATAGTATTTCATTAGTTAGTTATAGTGAGGCTCAGACAATCCCTAAGGGCTATACAATCTGCAGACAAGGCTTTAGGTGTTTGCATAATTTACATATTGATACATCACATCAATAAGTAATAAGTAATAGTTATATTGCTTCAGTTTAAATTGACTGATTTCCATTTACCACTTTTGCAGATGGACGAAATAGAGGTTCCGCCCTTATTAAGAACAGACAGCATATTTGTAAGTAAAGTTTATGTTTAACATGTTGTACATAATTATTGTTAGGTTTAGTGGCAGGCACAATAGTCATTATTTGCAATAGGGTAGAATTTTGAGGTTTCATAAAAATGATTGGTTCGCAGGCACAGGCAATGTCAAGTGAATTATGTTTTAGGGGAGAAAGTTGCTAGGGTTGGGGGTTAGTGAAATTCTCAAACTGATTATTATTGTCAGAAAAAAAACATGGAGATAGACACATATAGATATACATATCTGGAGACGCATGTGTTACAATACCCAGAAGTGTCCACAAAGTGGACAGTGTATAGGCAGTAAGTGCTATTTCATAGTACATGCTGGGATCAATCAGATTACTCACCTATCATTATTAGTCAGTACGTTTACATGCACAGCTTAATTCGATTAAAGCCATAGCTTGGCTGTCTGGAAGGTGGGAACGGGAGCGTCTCAACGTGAGAGCCCTGCTGTCCCTGCTTCCTGGGCTGGCGGTCTGTGGCATAGGGACATCAATTTACAGCAGCGCCGACACAAAAAGCTACAAAGCTCGCTAATTAGTTAAAATTCAATATATCTGAATGTCATGGATATATCCTTGTGTCATATAGTTCAGGCCTTTCTGTACAACTCTCTTAGATAAAGTTAAATAACATACAGCGATATTGTCAGGAATCCTTGAGAGAGAATCATCAGCAGGGGGGCGTTGTTCAGTGGACATTACTAACATGCTGCAGAGCTGTGGGAAAGCTTGTGGGCCATAGCAACAGTCCAGACAAAAGAGGCCACATGGTCCCACGTTCGACGACAACAACACCTGCGAGTGCGTCTCAGAGGACTCCCAGGGCCAACAGATAAGGGTGAAGCGTAGGGAATACTCACGTGTAAACTTTGTCACGTAGGCCACACAGCTAACTAGTCACGTAGGCCACACAGCTAACTAGTCACGTAGGCCAAACGGCAGAGTGGACAGTTACTGACCCACAAGATTAATACATCCACAACTCCCAACACTTACTGAAAAAACAACAACGAAACAAAACAGCTGTTACTCGTTTTGAGCTGACGGAGATGTCAAACACTGGTCTGCTTTGACTTCTTCAAATAACATGTCACAGTCGCTAGTAGTTTACAGAGCAGAACTTGACCTAAGGCATTGTAACATAGCCCCACCTAGTGGTACTTTTCCGAATTACACCAAGTCGTGGCCACAAGACTTCCAGCAACTGGGTTTAATTTAACTGAGCACAGACCGCAGCACCTGGGTCACACATGATACATATAGACTAGAGCTTACTGCTCGTTTCCTCCAGGGGATCCAGAGCGTGAGGCCACTGAAGAATGCACAGTTTCAATCAGTTATTTGCAATGCATCTTGACTTCATTGATATCCTTCTGATCAGCTAGCCTAAACCTACATGTGGTCATCCAATTGTGTGCTCAAACTCCGACCGTCTGGAAAGTGCATACGGGCTTAAACATCCCAACATGTTGTTCATTAAGGTTTCAATCGTATCTTGGTCTGCACACAGCCACACACAAAATCTCAACCACGATCACTTTCCCTGATATTTTTGGACAGTTTCTACAATTGATTTCCAAATGGTCAATGATAGTCCGTAGCATGTCGCCCTGGCCCTTGGAAGTATGTGAACCCTGGCAGGTCACGCTACCATGGGTGTAACTATCTGACTCCCAGTGGAGTACGATGGAAACAAAGGGGTCTCACCACACATGTACTGCTAGATTAGGAAACGTCAATCTGGACCCAAATGATTTTGTCGTGACTGACTGTGTTGACCTAACCACAAATCCACTTCAGTATACTCCATCCATGTCTTAGTTGTCCCTGTTTTACTTCACTACATGTGTGTGAGACACACATGTAGTGCAATGACCCACAACAACAACAATATCATTCAACTCAACAACAACATGAGCCTTTTTTTCTCTCTGATAATAAACACTATCCATAAAATCTCAGTCCAGACCCACAAGGCGAAGATTACTTCCTATGTGTTTTCCTCTCCGCCCAGATGTTGACAGAAACAAAATCAGATTGTTGTGTCGATAGTAGGAATGCCATTCGTTGCAGGAGTATCGTAAAGGGCCAGTTGTGTGCGTATGTAGGTGCGTGTTTGTTTGTGTGTGTGTTGGTGTGTGCGCATGTGTGTGTGTGTGTGTCATCCTGTGTTTCCTGGTGTATGTGGCTCATTGTTGCCATTGCTTTGTCCTCCATGCTCCTTCCTGCCGATAGGAAGTGAGTTAAATTCACAGGAAAAGTGAGTAATCGTCTCCCAGCCCAACGTGTGCGTTTCGCAACAGAACTCCGGAGTTTCAATTTCGGGACGCTCCTCTCCACTTTCTTTTCTCCGTCATGTCGCTGCCCGTCTGACTTCCTCATAGTCCGTCCCCTCCACGGCAAGCTCCTCTGAGGGAGTTTTCTTTACCTCTGCCGTGGCTTTAACCCGTCAGGTGAGCTCTCTCTCTCTCTCTCTCTCTCTCTCTCTCGGTCTGTCTGCCGGTGCTTTCTCTGACAAGCTGATCGACGCGTTTGCCTCTGAGATCGGTGAGCTGAAGCAGGAGATGGTCCTGATGTCCCCTGCCGCCACCGCCACCACCGACGGCGCAGAGGACAAGCAGCCGGTGGATTTCCAAGGGTGAGATCTCTCATTCACACACACACACAAGCGTGGGCTCTCTCCTCAGAACCTGTGGTGGTGGTGGAGTTATAGTATGCTAGGAATGCTTACTCCACGTCACAAAAACAAGAAGAATTTGCGGACAGGTTGTTGCTTATCAAATTCAAGATTCAAGATTACTAGTGGAACACTTATAGTATCTAATAAGTACGGTAAAAGTAAAAAGTGACAAGTAAAGTAGTAATACTCATTAATAATGCTGTTGGTGCAAAAATGTAGTAAAAGTGTCTGTGTGCAGTACAGTAATAATCTTATACTAGCGTAAAATTGTTAACTAGTAGATAGTAGCAGCAACATGTTTGTAGGTTGTTGTTGTTGCTCTGGGGTTTTCCTGCTGCGTGTCAACATATCTTACTGTGTGGACGTTTTAATACATACCTGTTCCTGTGTTATTACAATTACCAGGGTGGCTCTTGTTGTCACAGTGACTTGACTCACACATTAATTTGTATCTGAGAATAGAGTCACCTCAACCTCTCCACATTCGTTGAGTCTCTCGCTTTTTCTCTTTATTTATCTTTCTCCTCTCCGTCGCTCATTCTCTCGCTTATTCTTTCTCAATCTCTCTCTCTTGCATTCTTTCTTTCTCTATCTCTATCTCTATCTCCCCCCTCTATCTCCCTCCCTCGCTCGCTCCCTCCCTCCAGGCTGGAGGGGCAGGTAAGCGGGCTATACCTGCCGTCCCGCCACTGCAGCCGCGCCGGAGGAGGTGAAAGGGATTCCGGGTATGACTCGCTGGGCAGGAGGATGAGCGTGCTGGAGCGGCTGACCCAGAGCCACCCCGTGTGGCTCCTGTTGGCGCTGGGCGAGGAGGAGGCCCGCCGCATTCTGCTCAGACAGGCCCCCGGGGTAAGGAGCTGGGGTGGTGGGGCGGGGGGGGGCGGTGGGACAACACCCTACCCGCTAGCTCTGTTTGCTAAACAGCAAACTGCTTGAGTGAGACTGCTTGATACAAAAGCAGTGTAAAAACCCCACCGAAGAGCTTCACGCCCCTCGTATACAAACTACTCCAGCTTGATTAGTCGTAGTCGCTGTGTTCCCTGTAAAATGCATGTAGATATAATGAGAAGAAAAGTGGTTATCGTGACATGATATCAAATAAAAGTATGATGGAAAGAGGACAAGTATTGACTCAATAAAAGCGTCACATAATTAATTTTTTAATCATGGATCTGCTGGAGGTATCCACTCTGGTTTGGCAGGTCTGGCTTGGCGTTGCCCAGACGCTGAGAAAGCAATAACACTCGGCTTGAGTTGAAGAAACAAGTCTATAGTATTATAGACTTGTTTATCAATAGTTTGTTGTGTGATTTGGTGTAAAGTCGGGCGTTTTTAGGACAAATTTGTTCACACGAATAAAATTCTATGACAAGGGATTTGCACAACCAAAAACAACATGTTCATAAACCCCAAACACAGAAGTCAACACGTTTGACCACAGAAATGCCCGCAAACTATTGACTGAATGGCGCTGGGTTCAGGTGTTCCTGGTGAGGCGGTCCGCTACCCTGCAGAGGAAGGTCCTCAGCGTGCGTCTGGAGGACGATGGCTCCGCCCCCTGCGTGGGTGACTTCCCCGTCAGAGAAAGCCAGTACAGTAGGTCTACTCTAAACCCTTTTCCCCTGGCCTTGGTCCACCACCAGGTGCAAGGTTATCTTAAGCAAGCCCTTGTGGGACATCTGGTTGACTCGAAGCATGAGTCAATGTCTATTGTTGTGTTCTGTGTCGTATATGGCATATATATACGACAAGTTCTCGACTGAGATACTATATTGAGTATCCCATCAGCATGCAACAGATGGCACACTACTTTGTGTGTGTGTGGTTGTTTTAAATGTGGTGTATAATTGAACGTTAACTGACTTTTATGCCCTTACTGTATCAGTAATCACTTTTATTGTTTGTGTGAAGCACTCTGTAACCCCTGGTTCTAAAAGTGCTATATAAATAAAGATGTACTTACTTACTAACACAAGGGTGCTATATGTCCATACACAGCAAATGTACAGTAGAGTACACCAGTACAATCAGCTCCTTATGCTTGGCACTGGACATTCCAAATTGGCAGACCTTCATCAGCTGGCATAAGCCTCAATGACTGATGGAACAGGGCTCCATCCAAGCTGTGATGACATACAAGCCCTCGCTCGTCTCCCTGCTGTGCCAGGACTGACCCATGGGGACAGACTGGGTGACGACCTTTGACCTAGTTTGGTCTTCTGATGTGGGTCAGCTGCATCTCAGCTGGCTCCTCAAACACACGTGTGCAGACAGACCGTGTGCCGTTTAGGACTGTAACGTATCTGAACACATGACGTTAGTTGGGTGACGTATTTTATTTTATACAGAATTTCTATTCTAGTTCTATTCTATTTGTATTCTTTTATAACTACTGTCGGCTGTCGGGCGTTTTGCACACAAGATTTTCACTCACTGCTTATACTCACGTGTAAACTTTGAAGTGACAATAAAAATACTTGAAAGTTGAAACTTGAAAGGTTCACATAAAAGATATTTGATTGGGGTTAACACGTTTTGGTAGCACAAATTGTATATGAATGTACCAAATGAATATTGTAAACGGTCAGGCCCAGTATATGTTGGGGGGGAGGGGGGGGGCAGTATGGTCTATTGGTTAGTCCATGGGTTAACCCTCAGCTACAAGGTACAGGGTTTGATTCCCAATGTCTGCAGTCTGCCTGTAGGTTGCCTCATCCATACCTGCTCATTGGATGACATGCATCATCACCATGTAACACACCATGTAACCTCTTCTAAATGGCTGAACTGTCATTTGTTGTGGTGTATTGTCTGTGCCCACGCAGCCTTTTCCCTGGAACACTCTGGAATCAGCTTTGCAGACCTGTTCCGCCTGGTGGCCTTCTACTGTATCAGCAGGTACTGAACACAAAGCTCTCTCTCTCTCTCTCTCTGTCTCTCTCTACCTCTCTGTGTGTGTCTCTACCTCTCTCTCTCTACCTCTCTAACTCTCTATACCGCTCTCTCATTTTTACTGTCTCTAGGTAGCAGCTAGCTCTTTTCATCTCAGCTCATGCTCACACGGACTAATCCTTAAACTAGGGATATATTAAATTATTACATTTACATTTACATTTAGGGCATTTGGCAGACGATTTCATCCAAAGCGACTTTGTTGAAGGAGACAGCAATATATCGCTGTGGTACATAAAGACAAAAAATAGAGCAGGTTTCAAGCATTCATGGTTGCAAGGCTAATAGAACGAGTTTCATAATTGCTAGGTTGCCCGCAATCATTAGGCTTTGTATATTATTTTTAGCTTGCGCTTACTTACGTATTATTAATAAGGCTGGTTATTATCCACTGATTATAAAATCTCCATGCTATGAAATGGAATGATTTGGTGTATACTACTATGACAACTACTAACACTACTACTACTACTACCACTACTAACACTAATACTCCTACCACTACTACCACTACTACCACTACTAACACTACTAACACTACTACCACTACTACGACCACTCCTACCACTACTACCACTACTACTACTACTACCACTACTACTAACACTCCTACCACTACTCTATGCTATGCTAGTGCTAAGTGTTACTGCTAGTGCTAGTCCTGGTGATAAGTTGTTACTGTTACTGTGTTGTGTCGACTGTCTGGGAAGGTATTCTGTGACATTCTGTGAATGTCAGCATATAACAATGTATATTTTAGTACATCGATTTATATGTGTATTGCTCACCTAGATATTTTTACTGTATATTCCATTTCATTTTAGATTTCATTTACTTAATTTACATAGAATTCTATTTATAGTTATATTTCTATTTTGTAGTTTTACTCTATTTTGTATTCCTTTATAATTACTGTCGGCTGTCGGGCGTTTTGCACAAAAAGTTTTTCACTCACTGCTTATACTCACGTGTAAATTGTGAAGTGACAATAAAATACTTGAAACTTACTCCTAAACAGCAAATGGGAAGCTGTGTAGCTTCCATTTTCTGAGAAATGAAAACTTTCACAGTTTTAATTTCTGTACTCTTAGCTGGACATAATCTGCTCCAGCATGTTGCTAGCGTTGAACATACGCATGCAACACTCGTCAACCTCTGGAATATTCAATTCAATATTTTGACATGACGATAATGCACACGATCTTGTGTTTTCCATGTATATTATGTGGGCCGGCCGTAGATGTTATACGTGCTGTATGTAAGAATAATGAATCCGTTCAGGGACTACATGTAGGATTTTACAGCACAAATCGCTTTAAATTGCCAGTTTGTGAGCAGGTTGTGGTTGAAGTTAAAACATGAGAGCATCCCCGTAGAACAACTTTCGGGATGATTTCTCTTATATTGGAGTCGGGTCGGATTTCACAGGGAAAAGGAACGAAGTAACATGTAAGTGTGGATAATTAAAATGTACATACTTCAGAGCTTTTTTTAAATGTGTACAAGGTTTAATTATGATGAGAACTAACATTAGTTTCTGATTGTTATTATCTCAGCCCAGGGAGCTCAGAATGCACTGAATCTGACATACAGCATGTTTAATCTAAACGGTTTTTCTTTTTTTTTAATTAGGGACGTCCTGCCTTTTACACTGAAACTCCCAGATTCCATTGCGTCTGCCAAGAGTCAGAAGGAGCTGGAGGAGGTGGCGCGGCTCGGAGCGGGTATTTATACACACAAACACACAAACTGACGTCATGGATACACGCTAGCAACACACTTGTTTTCTCCCCCACGCCGTATGTGTGATTTAAAATAATCCTCTACTGTATTATTTGCTGCACAGTATATATACACAAAGAGCCCGCAATGTTATAAGGATAGTGTGTAGGATTCAAAACACATGTGTCCTTTACAGATTTTTCCATTAGGAGTTTTGTGGTACCGGAGGCTTCCTGCAGGCGGAGCTGCAGGGGGTCTTGTAAACCCAGACGGGCTACAGAGGGCAGTAAAACCCCTAATGAATGAGCTCTCTTACGGTCCAGAGTGTTCATGCCTCAGCTCAGGGGCGTGGCACCCCGGCACTCTTGGCAACGCATAGCTCTGTGTGAGCAATCGCATAGCTCTGTGTGAGCAATCGCACAGCGTTGTGTTGAACCGCGTGCACGGACGGCTATCCTTCAGATGCTGGCTCTCGCAAATGATTCCTAGGTTAACCGACTCGGGTAATGATATGGAAAGGGAGAGTCAAAGCACCAGACGGATTCAGTTGTCTTGGAAGCTGTTAGTTACGACGGGGGTTGGGCGGGGGGGGGGGGGGGGCAACATTATAATTATAGTTACTTATTCTTAATCTCAAGTACCACATTGCAGGGCACTTTTGAAACTTTTTAAGCTGTGATTAAGAAGTGTTTTACGACCCCATTTGGGGCTTGTTAGATAGAAAACACACACACGCACTCTCATGCGCACACACTCTCGCTCACGTTTGTTGGTATGTGTGCGGGTGTTAACTTGTATGAAGTGGAAATGCCAACTTTAGCATAGCTGTGCTTGAATTAGACTTGGAATGGCGGTAGGTGGGCGGAGCCAGAGAAGAGCTTTTCCCATGAGTCAGCATGGGATCTTATATTATGCGGCTGCCGGCCGGCCACACAGGGCTAGTCCTCTTGCTAGGCCGGAAAACCTGTGTTTGACGATGCATAGTCCAGATATGATCAACACATTTCTCTTTTTGATGCTTTTTGTCCTGTGCTATTAAAGAGCGCATGGTTTTAGTATATGAAAATCCTATGTTTTTCCTTGCCAGCTATTGCAGAATATTGTTGTGCTTGCTTCTGTGATTTAATGAAAGGCTTTTTTTTGTCATATTCCGAGACACCACACTTGTTTACCGTAAATAACAACAAAAGATGTACAGTACAATTTACCACACGAAAAGCATTAATTAAATGAATCCAAGCCATGTTGGCTTCAAACAAATCCACACTAGTTTCGGTGAATCGTCAGATTTTATATTAAGTTCCTCGTTTCCCTATCTTTAGTTCCTATTCACGACACGTGTGTTCACTTGTCTTCCATCCTGTCTTTAAATAACAATGGAAAAGGGGAAGAAGTGTTTGCTTCTTCAGCACGTTTGTGGGGGCCCAACGCCACCGGTGGATTCACCGCCACCACCGGTGCCTGTACAGTACATGGGCTGGGTGATGGGACCAGAGATAGCCGCATGTTTAAGCCGCATTTTGGGGGGACCGCCACAGTGTCTGACTGGGGGGACGGGTTGAGTGCCGCTCGAAGTGTTCATGCCCCCGCCTCAGAGACCCAGATCAAAGTATTCTTAGGCCTCGAAAAAAACCCTGCCCTGTTATTTAGACCCCCCCCCCCCCCCCCCATACGTCCGCGTTGACAGGGGTCTGACGGTGATTGTATTTATTTTTAGAAGACACATGACCTGACCCGTCCATTTGTGCATGGTCTCTCTCTCTCTCTCTCTCTCTCTCTGACTCTCCTTCTGTCTGTCTGTATGTCTCTCTGTATCTCTGTGTCTGTCTGGATGTCTGTCTCTCTGCCAGTCTGTATCTCTGTGTCTGTCGGGATGTCTGTCTCTCTGCCTGTCTGTATCTCTGTGTCTGTCTGGATGTCTGTATATCTTTGTCTGTCTCTCCCTCTCTCTCTGTCTTTCTGTGTCTCTCTGTCTCTCTCGGCCTGTCTGTCTGTGTGTCTGTCTGTCTCTCTCTCGCTCTCTCTCTCTCTCTCTCTCTCCATATCCGCTTGTCTACGCGTCACTAAAACTCCCATTCTCTGCACACCACCTGACACACACACACACACACACACACACACACACACACACACACACACACACACACACACACACACACACACACACACACACACACGCATTTTACAGGCCTTTTCTGTGGTTTGTCTGCAGTCAGCATGGAGGAGGAGGAGGAAAGCATTATAATAAAAACACTTTATGGGTATTTATAGAACACTTTTATTGACCAGAAGCGTGGTTATGCTGACACACTGTTTGTTTTGTTCTTCTGTGCTACCTTCTGTTTCCAATAGTTTATTTTAATAAAGTCATATTTCCACGTCAACACGAGGGCTTCACACCTTAATACCAATGTGGATATCGGGCATTATTGCGTTTGAACGGGAATCTTTGGACGCTGTTCTGTAACATTGATTCAGCTTTACTGCAGGACTAAGGGTCGGGTTGTGTTGTATACCGGAGAGCTTTTGATGGATCTACTCTCTGGACGGACGTGCAGGAGTGCAATACGGGCCGTGATTGTTGTGTCTTGTAGAGAGAGCAGAGCGTATGGAGCGAACAAAGAGAGAGAGTCAATGTGCCAAGTTGAGTGTGCCGACCAATCCAAGCCCAGCCCAAGGGTTTGTTCAAGTGATGAATAACGCAAATTCAGTGATAAGGGGTGGGGGCGGAGACAGGGATTTTAAACTGGAGCCGGCACAGAGCGGAAAGGGGACGGACATCTGGAGCAGGAAGTGAGAGTTGGAGAGCAGTGATCAGGGCGCATTGGAGAAGACTGTGGTTTGGTGAGTGAGTGAGTGTGGTGTGTATGTGTGTGTTTGGGACCCCTCCCACTTACAGATTAGCATGGTGAGCTCCCCCTCTCTGGCCCTCCCTGGGTGTGTGTGTGTGTTTGTTCCGTGTTAGCTAGAGAGACAGGGGCTAAACTTGGGTTCGCCCCACAGGGCTAAACTCGCCACACTCACTCACTCGCTCGCTCTCTGGGCAAGCAGCAAGTATAGCAGTGACACCCGAGGAGAGGGAGTTTGAGACACTTCAAGCCTTCACCCTGAGGGTGCGTCTGAACCGAGCTGTTGTAAGTTGGATTCCCTGTCCTCTGAATGCAGTGTTGTATGCACGTGTGTGTGTGTGTGTGTGACATTTTTCATGTGGTTATTGTGTGACTTTCTAGATATAGTTTCGGTGTCTACCTCTGGTAGCCGTGGCTAGTGGTGAAGTATGTCTTTGAAGCATGTGGTTAATGATTCCCATCCTGCTGTTTCTCTCCAGGTTTCTGGGACTCTGCACTCAGCCGCCAGCGCCACTGCTCTCTCTCCCGGCCCCTGAGTCGCACCCTCAGCCCCCAGCGCTCGGACGGCCGGCAGCCCAGAGGGTGGCGGGGGGCTTCCGGAGGAGTCCGCGGCCGACACACCAGCTGCGGCAACGCCAGCGCCCCACCGACCCTGCGCACCCGCCCGCCACCGGAGCGGAGCCCGCCCGGCGGGGCCGTCCTGTGCTTAGTCAACCCGCTCTTCCTCCAGGCCCACCGCCACCGACAGGGGCCGCTGGAGCCGCCCCCCTCCCCCCGCTCCCGTGATGCCAAGGCACGCCGCACAGCCACCCTGCCCAGTCCCAGGAGAGCACTGCTGACCTCCGCTGCCCCCCACGTCGTCCAGGACAAAGAGCGGCGCGCCGGTACGGTCACCGCCCACAACGGACAGTCCTGCTTCACACCTCCGCCCCGCCCCCCTCCTCCGCGCTTCATGCCCAGCCGCCGGCCCGCCCCACCCCCACCGTCGCCGGCCACCCAACCCCCACCGCTGCCGGCCGTGCCGCCGGCGTCCACCCCCACGCTCAAGAGCATGCCAGCGGCGGTTGCCACGGCAGCCAGGCAACCCGGGACGTCAGTCAGGCGTCAGGCCCCCCGCCCGCCATCCATGGGCTCCAAGAGCAGCAGCCCGGCTAAGAAGCCCAGCACCGCTCCCACGGCGGTGCCCTCAAACCCTCCGCCTCCCAGGCCCTCCAAGATGCCCGACCTGGAGGCGTACCGCTGCCACATGGCCCTGAACGACGACACCATCGCCAAGGCCCTATCCCGTGCCAAGCTGTCTTCCTGCCAGCCGGCCGTGTCTACTTCGCCTGCTGAGGTTCCCGCCGAGGTGGGGGCCATGGGGAGCCCCCCCAGCCCGGCCGGGACCAACGGTAGATCAGAGCAACGGTGTCTCAGCGACGTGAGCATGTCCACGTCCTCCGACTCCCTGGATTACCCCCGGTCTCCCGGGTTCTCCCTGGGCCTTCCCCCCGCCCCCGCCCGCCATCCACGTAACCACGGGGACCCCACCGAAGACAGCAGTGAGGATGAGGAGGAGGACGAGGAGGAGGAAGAGGAGGAGGAGGAGGACTATGGGGTGGGCCTGGAGAACGACCTGGAGAACGTGCGGCTCCGGAGGCCCTTCAGCACCCGCAGGCGGAAGGTGGGGGGGAAGCTGGCCCGGGGGCTGAGCGGCAGGTCCTTCATCCTGCCCCGGGCCCTGAAGGGCAAATTCCACAGGATGAGCGGCGTCCTGGGCTCCCTCATGACCCCGGAGCGCCGCGCCGTGAAGAAGATCGCCGAGCTCTCCAGGGAGAAGGGCTCCTACTTCGGCTCCCTGGTGCAGGACTACATCTGCTTTGTTCAGGAGAACCGCAACTGTCACACCACGGCCACGGACTTCCTGCAGACCATCCGGCAGTTCATGACCCAGATGAAGGCTTACCTGCACCAGAGCTCCGAGCTGGACCCACCCCTGGAGTCCCTCATACCTGAGGACCAGATTGGTGAGTTGGTTGGAGTTGTGCAGCTACAACTACAAAGGTCTTTACAAAAACAATGTGTGTGTGTATTGCCTGACTATGTTTACACATTAGTCAAAAGGGAGACTAGGACAAAGGCAATAATGTGAAATTAGGGAATGAAAAGGGCAATAGAGAATCATTTGAATGCCACCCTCGCTTTTTGGTATTTGTATTTGTATTTGTAATAGTGAAGGGAACTCAAAACTCTTTTTGTTGTGTCAAAATGACCTCATTGGTCAACAGTCAACAGTCCCCCAAGTGCTAAGAGTTGCTATTAGTTTGGTCCTTTTTATCTTCCAATGGAAGATTTCCATGTTAGCCCGAGCATCGAATGATACCCATGTCATACCCAGGTTATTCTGGACACACACACACACACACACACACACACACACACACACACACACACACACACACACACACACACACACACATGTGCCAAGCATGAGGGTTTGTTAGGAATGACGGCGACTTTCAGTCATCGCTTCATGCCTTTGGTGTGACATTTATGAGACCCCCGGGTGTGCAGTAGAGTCCACTCATGCTTGTCATTATGTGTAAGTCACTGATCTGACCGTCGCTGAACTGCTCCGTGGAAATGCATGTTTCATTTCGAGGAGTTCTGACATGAATATGGAGCTGGCCCGTGGCGCTGGTTGGTCGGACGTCCGTTGTTCTTTGTAAACAATAACAGCGAAGCCTTGTTCCGGACAGAGGAGAAGTGATCCATTCTCTGTGAGCTCACTGACCACAGACATGCGCACACGCTGTCTGTCTCACGCTATAATATTCCCGGCGGTGAGAGAGGAGCGGTTGTTTATAAAGACATCATCGCTCTCACTTTTAAGCATTCCCACGCGGAATGACAAAAATCATACGTTTCCTTAACTAAAGCTACTGACCGACTCGCTTTTGTGGGAACGGTGGTGGGGTCGTTGGTCAATGATCAAGTGCTCATTTTCCAGCCACGGTCCAACCAGGTAACCAGGGTTTACTGAAGCGTGTGGATGCCAGAGCAGACAGACAGACAGGCAGACAGACAAGCAGGCAGGCAGACAGGCAGGTTGTCTGCCATGGGTCTGCCTAACTCCAGAGGTCACTTTTCAAAGGATAAGCGGTGCTTGCTGGTTGGTCCTCTGCCACTCAATGTTTACAACCAACCTCAGAATGGAGAGTAGCTCTTATCCTCTTATCTGTGCGCCCGTTTAAAACGTAGTCCATTAGAAACTGGCCCTGGTTCAGAACAGGCCGAGGGTGGAGCCTCCGGTATTGCTGCTGCTGCTTGCATCTCTCTCTCTCTCTCTCTCTCTCTCTCTCTCTCTCTCTCTCTCTCTCTCTCTCTCTCTCTCTCTCTGTCTCTCTCTCTCTAACCTTTCATCCAAACAACTTGACACTCGACCACACTGCACTTCCCCGGGTCCTCGGCAATACACCAGCCGCCAAGTGGGAAGTGGACCGGATGAACGGTTGTCGGGAAAAGACATGCATACACACAGAGACTCCTCTAAATATAGTTAGATATAAACATGTCCTTTTGTATGGAGAGGGAAGTGCGGCCTACTACACGTGTGTGTGTGTTTTTGTTTTGCATTTTAAGGCAAAAACAAAGTGTGTGGCGAGGAGATAATGTTGCAATGCATTGTTTGCGCCACGTGATTTCTGACCTGGATCTTCCCTTCCCTTTTACTTTGAACCTTCTGCTCCTGACCCTACTCTACAGCACTGTGGGGGCGGGGCTTGTTACTGTCTAGTTATGTATTATAGACATCCATACTGTATGTCAGATTGAGTTTGAGCAAATAACTCCCAGCGTACAACAAAAGCCGGCGGCTCTAACTTAAGCAGACAGGAAATTGGAGTTAAGGGTGTGCGTGTGCGTGCGCATGTGTGTGTGCGTGCGTGCGCATGTGTGCACCACGTACGCTCTGATAGCGGCGTGCATATCACCAGTTTCACTTCCCTATGCACTGACTCCTATTTGCACAGGGCTCCGGCCACACGGTGAACAACACCGGCTTCCCGCTGGTCCTCGAGCACCGGTGTGTTTGTCTTAGCCGAGGGCCGCGAAGTAGGGGTCGACCGATATGGTTTTTTCTGAGCCGATACCGATTATTAGTAATTAGGGGTCGATAATCGGCCGATAATCGGATCTGATATTCATCATTTTTCCTATTATTGGAATCGTTATTTTGTATGATCTGATTGCCAATTAAATGAAAAAAAAAAATGTATGCGCTCCTTGCGGCAAAATGCACTCCTCAATGTCCCGCCGGCAGCATTATTGGATTGGCTATACATCACGAGTTAAACAAGCCAATCGGTCTGCAGTGTTTTGGCTCGACACAAACACTGCAGACTGATTGGCGACCTCTTTCCCACGTATCTCCTACAAATACGGAGTACAGATTGGCTTTTTGTACCCGTGATGTATAGCCAATCAATAATGCTGCCGGCGGGACATTGAACCAGAGAGAGGCGACTGCAACAGAGCCGCCTGCAAGGAGTGCATTTTGCCACAAGGAGCGCATACATTTTTTTTTTCATTTAATCGGCAATCAGATCATACAAAATAACGATTCAGATAAACGGAAAAGTGATGAATATCGGATCCGATTATCGGCCAGGCCGATGTCGGTCGACCCCTACCGCGAAGGACGACCAAACCGTTGTGCTGTGTTGCAGTCGCTCCACAAAGAGCATATTATATGACTCAATGCATTTTTATTTATACGGTCAAACATGTCTGCGCCCTGCAGATCAACGGCCATAAGGTAATAGTTTGAACAAAAACAAGGGGTTTGGTCACTCAAATCCACCTGGTTGCTTTTGAAGGGAGGGACACACGGGGTTGTATTGCAAACGGGAAGAACCAGCAGCAGTTTTGCGAAGTTGTAGGCGGTGGATAAACATACACGTTGATGTCGCGTGGCTTTTAGTTGATGAATTGACAGTGGGAATGTTTCTCCTGATTCGTCATCTGTCAGATGCCAACTCTACTACAACTACTGTACATGTTGGCTTTGGTATCCAGGGTCTACCAAACCTGAAGTCTGTGAAAACAACTTGTTGACAACTTTATTTACAACTAACTTATTCCTCATTTCAAGAGTTCAACAGCAAGTTTATGCGTCTCACTCCCCCTCTTAAAAAGACATGAGTTGGATTCCAAGCCGTGGAATAAAGAAGTGTTTGATGGAGACACAATAGAGGCAGCAGCGTCGAGTGGCATGATGACGGAGGTCTTTATGAATGGACAGCACTGTGGCGTCCACTACGTAGGCCTAGCATCGCATTTGCTCGCCTAGCCTGGCCATGACTTCTTTGTAATGAGGACGGTGTGTTGATTCACTCTGGTTACTTCAGGGTTTAAACTTTAAAGGCTTACAGCATATTTACGAGTTATGTTGTGGGAGGTTAGTTCATGGTCTTGTATCTTGGTTGAGCTCTTGATGATCGTCACTTTCTCATGAATTGCCATTATATTCAATCAATGAAACTTTATTTCAATAGCATACAAAGTCATACATCAAATGCAATTCGAAGTGCTGAAGATAAAGTCGGTTGAAAAGGACACATATTTTAACCAAAACAGGAAAAATTAATAGATAAATTAACATAATAACAAAAATATGTATACATTGCCACTCTGACTTGGCCTGAACATGCACTGAACAAAACACATCAATATTTATTGTGCTGTCACTGAATCATGAAATTGTGTCATATTTTCATTGAATAACGTGAATAATGAACCAATGTGTTTGTGTGTGTGTGTGTGTGTGTGTGTGTCTGTTCCCCCCTACAGACCACGTCCTGGAGAAAGCCATGCACAAGTGTGTCCTGAAGCCGCTGAAGGGGGTCCTGGAAGTGGCCCTGCACGACTTCCAGGTGAGAGGCTACAGTTGGTAGGAGACCCTTCTACACCGCCGCTTTGTGGCGGGAATGTTGCGGCTTTACTCCGCCTCTCCTCGTTCTGCCTTTATTCCGGCATCGGATGTAGTAACATCGCCGTAACAAAGTATGTGTCTGTGTAAAAGGGCTATGCCGGGAGGGGGGGGCGTTTTGATGGCGTGTTAAGTCTGCGGATGTATTCAATGTCTTCCATTTCGCTGTATTTTTGATTGCACAAACACGTAGCTTGCACGAATCCGCCATTGTACCGTTACGCTAGCCTGGAAATCCAGACCTACATCTAGAAAGCTGTAGGTCTGGTAATGAGCAATGAAAATGGCCCAACTCGAGGGGCGGCACCAAGAATGCGTTTGAAAATATCACTGCACGCAATTGGATAACACTACGACCAATCAGAAGAATACACGGGGTGACGTATCCAGAGCGACGGAAACAAGTTTGTTTTGGAGAATAGTTTGACAGAGAGACGTAAATGTAGCCTAATGGAAATACCACGGAGATACCACTTTGGCAACGCAACGTTAACCTTGTAATATTCTTAGCCAAGGAATATTGAAATAAAGAGATGCAACCGAGTTGTCGTTTATGGATGTTTAATAGCAACTGCGCATGGTACCGAGCATGGGCGTAGAATTTAGTGGGGGACGCTGGGGACATGTCCCCACCAATTAACAGAGCACACCCCCCCCCCCCCCATCAGAACCGCAAATTAACGGAGCACCCCCCCCCATCAGAACCGCAATTAACGGAGCACCCCCCCCCCCCATCAGAACCGCGAATTAACGGAGCACCCCCCCACCCCCCCCATCAGAACCGCGAATTAACGGAGCACCCCCCCCATCAGAACCGCAAATTAACAGAGCACCCCCCCCAGACAAAAAATAACATGTTTTCAAAGTCATTAGAACTGTAATGCTTTTATTAAGTACTCGTATCGGTATTCGCTATCGGCAAGTACTCGGTCTGGTATCGGTGCATCCCTAGTTTGTACAGATACTCAGTCAACATTTTCGATAGCCATCTTGCAATGTTTACTGACTGATTCCGGACTGATTCCATCGCAGCGCTGACGTCATCTGTTTAGCCCGCCTCTGGCCCGCCTATATCAGATACACCGATGTGATTGGTTGATGTTCGAAACAACGGGCATAGCTAATGAGCATGTTACTCGTTACCAGAGTACTCGCTGAGCAAATTCTAATTGTGCTCTCGCGAGAACTCTGGATTTCCAGGGTACCGTTACGCATCAACAACATGTATCTGATAAATGTAATATTGTAATGTAATTGTGCACAGCTAGCTAGCAAAAACATTAGCGTTTTGAAAGCAATGTCTCTGCCGGAAGTGTGCGTTATACATCACACTAGGTGCTAGCACTGTTGTGTGACACGCCTCTGATTCCGGAATGCCGGCATTATACCAGCCATTCTGTGTAAACAGGCACAAGTTGCACTCCCACTTACTCTCAGGGCTCTGGCCTGAGCTGAACTCCCAACATAATAGATCTCATCAGGCCCCATACAATTTCTATCCGATAATAATAATCATAATACATCAGCCATTAATGAAAGGCCATAGTTAGGTGAGAGGTGATTATGTCATACGTTTGAAACAGTACCGCATGCTTGACTCGCTCGACTGGAACACAAAGCAGTCTGGCCGGCGCGGTGCAGCCGCCAGACCTGTATGCTCTCATTGTTTCTACCTGACTTGATCAGGCCGCCATTACATGACCCGCCAATCAACTCCACGGGGGATCGCTCGTGTGAGTGCAGTTGGACGAAAGGACTGCGCGTGTATTTGTTCATACAATCTCCACTTCTCAACACTATCGCTACAGAATGGGAAATGTTTCAAGATTCAAGATTCAAGATTTCTTTATTGCCATATGTAACAAGTACAATGGAATGCTTACTCCCCATTCACTCCTGCAGTATTTTTCTAAACATAAATTCAAAAGAACTAGTGATAGTACCTAATATGTAGTATTATACATTATACAGGTGCTATAGGTACTATGTGTTCCAGTGCATGCTCAAGTTTGCTAGTTCGTTAGTTAGTAAGTTAGAGAGCAGAGTTGTTCGGTCACTGCCAGTTAGGTTCAGTTACGATTCATTTCCGTCAGAGAAGTAGTGGTCAGGCTAGGAGACCAAATGCTGTCTATGCTCGGTCTACGTAGCAGACGCTACAGTGCCGTCCATTCAAAAAGACCTCTGTCATCATCATGCCACACGACGCTGCTGCCTCTGCTGTGTCCCTAATCCAAGTCTTCTTGAAATGAAGGAGTCGTGTTGCACATGTCGTTTGTGTCCAGGTGAGCAGCGGCGCCTGGCAGCAGCTGAAGGAGAACCTGGCGCTGGCCAAGGCCAAGCGGCCCGCCGAGCTGGGCGTAGACGGCGTGGTGCCGCCCGACGCCCTGGCCATCCAGAAGATCCGCCACAAGTTCCTCAACATGCGGAAGATGTACTCGCCAGAGAAGAAGGTGTCCCTGCTGCTGCGCGTGTGCAAGCTCATCTACACCATCATGCAGGACAACTCAGGTACTCGCGGCATGCTGGAGGTGGTGTGGGCGTGGCTGTGGTGGGCATCGCCGACCGAGTAAAAGCCCAAAGCGCAGTGATCGTGTCGGGACATAGCTGAATGTCATTTTTGCAATTTCTGCATCCGAATTCGACTTGAGTCAGACACTGAGTGAGCGAAAGGCCTATATTACATTCTCGCTGTGTGTGCTTTGCCCCCATTAAAAACAATATGATCATATGATTAACTTTTTTTTTTGGGGGGGGGGGTTGTGCTACAAATATGAAGGTGTAATCCGTGCCTGTAACAACGGTCCCATATGGGCAACTATTTAACTCCGACAAGGCAAGATCGTGTAGTAGTAGTGGCCTGGGGGGTTCCACTCCCTGCCAAAAGGCACATGGGTTGAGTCAAACCCCAACATCCGCTGCCTAGCTGGAGGCATCCAGCGGAGTGACTGAGCAGCAGCAGTACAACACCAAGTGTGTCCCAATGGATGCGTGTGTGTGAGTCAGAAAATGAAAGCGTTGCATCTTGAGTCGAGGAAAGAACCCCACCCACATCCTGAGGCTGAGCAGCTGTACCACTCCTGTCTGTCTGAATGTCTGTCTGGTGGGTGGGGTCGATATTAATATTAATATGTTTTGGGGATGAGGAGCAGCGGGGAGAGGGAGGTGGGGAAAGGCAGTCATGGATCCACAAAATCACCTTCTCCTCCCTTTTTCTCTCCCCCCCCCCCCTCTCTCCCTCCCCCCTTTCCGCCGTGCTGTCTCCTACTGGCCTCCTGCTGCATCTTTCCGTCTTGTTATTCAATGTGTATACTCTCTCTCGCTCTCTCTCCCCCCCATCCTCTGTCCAGGGAGGATGTATGGCGCCGACGACTTCCTGCCCATGCTGACCTATGTGCTGGCGCAGTGTGACCTGCCCCAGTTGGACGCAGAGGTCCAGTACATGATGGAGCTGCTGGACCCCTCGCTCCTGCACGGCGAAGGTAGCTCGCTCGAAAAACGGAAAGTGCGTTTTGTGAGCACACCCAGAGTTCCACCTCATCAGATTCAGGAAGATGTGTTGATTGGGGGGGAAAGGAAATTTATTTGACTGGAATGCAGTCAAACATGTTTTATTTCTGAATGACCGGGCATAGGTTTCATACCACTTTAGATGGTGATCGCGATCGCGGAGGCTGGCCCCGGTCGCAGTCGTAAAATAAAGTGTGCTTTCCAAACACTCCCATCACAATAGTGTTTGCATCACAGCGGCTGCAGAGAGGAAATTCCATGTAGAGTGAAAGGAAATCCCGTGGGAAGTCAGACTGAGTTAAAGCACAGGCGTTCAAGCTTTCCCTTCTAGGAAAGCCTTGCACTCCATGAGCTGGTGTGTGTGTGTGTGTGTGTGTGTGTGTGTGTGTGTGTGTGTGTGTGTGTGTGTGTGTGTGTGTGTGTGTGTGTGTGTGTGTGTGTGTGTGTGTGTGTGTGTGTGTGTGTGTGTGTGTGTGTGTGTGTGTGTGTGATAAAGTATTCGTTTCGATGGTACTGCAAATTGAGTAAGTGATTTAAGAAAGCACATTTAGTGAGTTTATTTTCATAATGCTAGCTCCTCACTCCAACTTCTCTCTTTGTCTCTCTCTCTCTCTGTCTGTCTCTCTGTGTCTCTGCCCCTGTCTCTCGCTCGCTGTCTTTCTCTCTCTCTCTCCCCCTCTTTGTCTCTCTCTCTCTCTCTCTCTCAATCTCTCTCTCCCCGCCTCTCTGTGTATCTTTCTCTTACTCTTGCTGTCTCTCTATCTCTGTCTCGCCGCCCTCTCTCTCTCTCTCTCTGTCTCTGTCTGTCTCTTTGTCTCTCTCTGTCTCTCCCCTCTCTCTTTCTCTCTCTGTCTCTTTCTCTTACTCTTGCTGTCTCTCGGTCTCTCCACCCCTCTCTCTCTCTGCTTCTCTGTCTCTCTCTCTGTCTCTCTCTCTGTCTCTCATCTGTCTTTCTCTGCAGAGGGTTACTACCTGACCAGCGTGTACGGGAGCGATGTCTCTGATCAAGAACTTCCAGGAGGAGCAGGCGGCGCGTGTGCTGAGCTCCGAGACGCGCAACACGCTGCACCAGTGGCACCGCCGCCGCACCGCCCCGCGCGCAGCGCCCTCTGTGGACGACTTCCAGGTATCACGCCTGGTCTGAATCCACCCCGACCCCCCCCCTGCAGGCCGTGAGTTTTAACAGTTGTCCCAGATTCAGACATAATCTCTCTGACCTTTTGGCATTGAGGGAAGAAAACAAAAGTGCATGGAAAATCTCTCGGGTGGCGGGGAAGTTTCATATCTCTACATTCACTTTGTGTGACCTTTACCACTTTAAACACCAACCTCCTTTTTAACTGTATCAGTCTCACTTTCATCTAATGAATTGAATGAGCTGTCTAATTATCCGTTTCATCTTCAATTATAGTTGTGTCTGTGTGCTGTACTGTCTACACTTGGTAGTTCTGTGTTTTGGGTGGAAGGCGCCACCGAGTGGCATGTGTAATAATTACATCAATACGAATGACTTTCCTCTTTCCGTTTTTTCACTGCATGTGTAAATAATACATAATAATAAATAAGTATTTATCCAGGTCTTCTAATATTATATGTCTTATATGTGATGCATGGCGCCGTTAGCTGCTAACAGCACATAGCTGGGCATCAGTCCCAAACGGTGCAGCATGTTGAAGCAATCTCCTCCCTCCTCAGAACTACCTCCGCATCGCTCTGCAGGAGGCGGACTCGGGAGGCTGCACGGCCAAAACCCTGCTGGTCCGCCCGTACTCCACCACCGAAGAAGTCTGCTCCCTCTGCGCGTACAAGTTTAAGGTGGCCGACCCCGAGAATTATGCCCTCTTCCTGCTCAGCGGGGACACCAGCCAGCAGCTGGCCCCGGACACCCACCCCCAACTGATCAAGTCGGAGATACACAGCCGCCCGCGTGCTCAGGCCTTCCACTTCACGTACAGGAGAGTGGTGGTGGGGGCGGGCCTGAGCCACCGCGGCCCCGCCCACCTGCGCAGTGGAACCTGTCCTTCCTGTTGACGACGGGAGAGCGTTGCCTCGGATACGGGTTGCTGTGCTACTGCTGCTAGCGACGGCTGTGACACGCACAACCTGTCATGCCTTATTGTAGGTCCACCCCTTTCAATGTGTGTGTGTGTGTGTGTGTGTGTGTGTGTGTGTGTGTGTGTGTGTGTGTGTGTGTGTGTGTGTGTGTGTGTGTGTGTGTGTGTGTGTGTGTGTGTGTGTGTGTGTGTGTGTGTGTGTGTGTGTGTGCGCGCGCGCGTGGAGACCTCTGGCGGACATCTTGATGGAAATGCAACATTTTGACCCATCTGGAGCTATAGAGGGGCGACTGCAAGGTAGTTTGGTGTGCTTGTATTTGATGCAGGATGTTTTCTGGACAGGACCAGTATTATTTGTAAAAGAAAATGCCTTACAAATGCACGTTTAATTTAGTTTCTAACGGTATGCATAATATGCTTTTGCAAATATGCTATTCAAACAAATGGACTAAAATGAATGAAGTGTTTTTTCTTTTCATAAATGAGTATTTAGCACATTATATATAGATTTGAGGAGTTTTTACACCAGCACTGTGTAGAATATGGGAAAGTACTCGATTTGATTGATTTAGATTTGGTTTACGCGCCTTTACTGTAAAATAAGAGTTGAACACAAAATGTATTGGGAGGTTTATCTTGACAGTCTGACCCTCGGTTAGACGGTAGACGTTAGAACTGTGTGCTAGAATGGTCAGTGTTCATGTTGTTTAAGTATTGAGGGATGTGGAGGGTCTTAGAAAGTAGGATTTTGTCAAGCCGTCTTGTCACGTGGAGGGTGAGGATTTGTTTTCAGATGTTCATTTTTTTTGTACACTGAAACTTTTAAAATTGTATTTAACTTCCAGTTAAATGTGTTTTTAAATGTGTTTATCCGGTCATGTGCCTTATTAAGGAACAAAATAACCGTCTACTATGCACTTCTGTAATGTCAGGTTTTGCGCTGAATCAGCCTCCCGATTTTTTTGGTTTTGTTTTAACAACTCCTCCGGATATAGGAGACATTAATTTAATAATGAGTAATATAAACCATAGTTTTATGTACTGCTTATTTTTTTTTCCGACAGTTGCTGGTCAATTGTAAGTCACTTATTTTAGAGATATTTTTATTGAAAGTGTCATTTTTAATCGTTGATGTACAGGTGATGTTTTGGGACACATCACGTCAAATATGCACAAAGACGTTTGTGATAAAGTTATTGTTTGTACAATTCTTGCATACGTTTAGCCTCCTACCTGTGCTGCAGGACACAAAGAAACCAAATATACTGTACAACATGGTCATCATGGGCTTCTTTTGGTGAAGAAAACTTTTTGGAGTGGAATTTGATTGTGAATTTGATTAATACATGCACTATTTACACATGTATTCCACAGCTTGGAAATAAAGACAAACCCCAGATGTATTTTCCTGTGAACGTATACAAATAAAGAATAGGTGTGTACATCCCAAGAATGGGGGTTTTTGTTTTTTTTCATAAAACGTATATTTTACTGTCTTGGAAGACCTGTAGATTATTATGAGTTTGGAAGAGATTGGATAAAGCTGACAGGTGATGCATCAAATAAATTGTTGAAAAATAGAGAAGTTTCCATGTCTTATGTTACCATATCTTACAGTAAGTGTGCCAAAGAGATTGGTTGAAGCTGACGGGAGATATAGGGGGTACAAAACAGAAGTGATGATGAGAAGAGATATGGAACCATGACATTGTTTTCTACTTTTGGCCAAAACAGTTTTTTCTTTTAATCTGTAATCCAAAAGTAACCATGTCTTACCATATTACATGTTTTCATGAATGCCACAAAGCAAATGCCATTCAGCTCTATCGTGAGATATTGACAGTGAATCTGTACCTTGTATACAGCTCTAGTTGGCAAAGAGAAAATATTTTGGGCCAAAAGTCAAAATATTGTAAGGGTCCCCCTTATCACTTTTTTTGGGACAATTTCTGTCATTATTCCTAGTAAACATTATCCGATGGGTTCCAAACTTACAGTCCAAAGACACTGGTACTGACTTTCATGGCTGTCAACGGAACCGCCCCTACCTACCTCCAAAAATTTGTCCGACCCTACGCCCCAGCCCGAGCACTCCGCTCGGGCAACGACTGGTACCGCCTTCACTAAAAACAGCCAAACATCGCTCTTCCAAGTCCCAGCTCCCGGCTCCTGTCAGGACAACCGAGTCGCTCAGAATTGCACGCCTGCCCAGCTACTTATGCAGGCAACTTGGCAATTATGAAACTCATTCTATTCGTCTCGTAAATAGGAATGCTGGAAAACAGCTCTATTCTTATCTTCAGGTACCACAGTGATATATTGCTGCCTCTCCTTCAACAAATGTACTCTTTGTAAGTCGCTTTGGATAAAAGCGTCTGCCAAATGCCCTAAATGTAAATGTAAATGTAAAATATTTTGGGCCAAAAGTCCAAATATTGTAAGGGTCCCCCTTATCGCTTTTTTTGGGACAATTTCTGTCATTATTCCTAGTAAACGTTATCCGATGGGTTCCAAACTTACAGTACAGCGTCGGCACACTTGGGGTGGGACATGGTTACGTTTGGAAAAGGATTGGAAGAGAAAATATTTTGGGCCAAAAGTCCAAATATTGTAAGGGTCGGCCCTTATCGCTTTTTTTGGGACAATTTCTGTCATTATTCCTAGTAAACGTTATCCGATGGGTTCCAAACTTACAGTACAGCGTCGGCACACTTGGGGTGAGACGTGGTTACGTTTGGAAAAGGATTGGAAGAGAAAATATTTTGGGCCAAAAGTCAAAATATTGTAAGGGTCGGCCCTTATCGCTTTTTTTGGGACAATTTCTGTCATTATTCCTAGTAAACGTTATCCGATGGGTTCCAAACTTACAGTACAGTGTCGGCACACTCTGGGTGAGACATGGTTACATTTGGAAAAGGATTGGAAGAGAAAATATTTTGGGCCAAAAGTCCAAATATTGTAAGGGTCGGCCCTTATCGCTTTTTTGGGACAATTTCTGTCATTATTCCTAGTAAACGTTATCCGATGGGTTCCAAACTTACAGTACAGCGTCGGCACACTTGGGGTGAGACGTGGTTACGTTTGGAAAAGGATTGGAAGAGAAAATATTTTGGGCCAAAAGTCAAAATATTGTAAGGGTCGGCCCTTATCGCTTTTTTTGGGAAAATTTCTGTCATTATTCCTAGTAAACGTTATCCGATGGGTTCCAAACTTACAGTACAGCGTCGGCACACTTGGGGTGGGACATGGTTACGTTTGGAAAAGGATTGGAAGAGAAAATATTTTGGGCCAAAAGTCCAAATATTGTAAGGGTCCCCCCTTGATGTCATTGCACTTAGATGTCTTCATCCACAGACCATCCACCGACAAACTGATAGGTAGGGGCAAAGTCTGGCTCGTTGGTCTAGGGGTATGATTCTGGCTTTGGGTGCAAGAGGTCCAGGGTTCGAATCCTGGATGAGCCCACTCCATTCTCAGTTCTTTTTGGTGTCAATGCATCCGACAAGTGTGGAGATGAGCTCACGCCGTTGTCAACTCGTTTTGACATCATTGCATCCAACAAGCTTGAATAGTTCTTCATCAGCAGACTACATATATGTACTGGGATTAGAGAAAAAAAATGACTCTTAATGAAGCTCTCATTCTGGCTCGTTGGTCTAGGGGTATGATTCTCACTTTGGGTGCGAGATGTCCAGGGTTCAAATCCTGGAGGAACCCACTCCATTGCCTACTCATTTTGACGTTATTGCACTTAGATGGCTTCATCCACAGACCATCCACCGACACCGACGAAGTGTGTCGCTTCTCGCTTTTGGTGCGAGAGGTCCGACGTTCAAATCCCGAATGAGCCCACTCCGTTGTCAGCTAGTTTTAACGTCATTGCATCCAACAAGCGCGTCGAGGTATTCATCAGCTGACTACATATATGTACTGGGATGAGAGCAATACATCTGACTTGTAATGAAGGTCTCATTCTGGCTCGTTGGTCTAGGGGTATGATTCT
This sequence comes from Coryphaenoides rupestris, assembly GCA_002895965.2. Lineage (NCBI taxonomy): Eukaryota > Metazoa > Chordata > Actinopteri > Gadiformes > Macrouridae > Coryphaenoides > Coryphaenoides rupestris. The sequence goes on from PIJE02001408.1 coordinate 134,762, forward strand.
CGCTTAGGGTGCGAGAGGTCCCGGGTTCAAATCCCGGACGAGCCCAGTCCTTTGCCAACTCGTTTTGACATCATTGCATCCAACAAGCTTGAAGAGTTCTTCATCAGCAGACTACATATATGTACTGGGATTAGAGCAAAAAAAAACTGAGCTGTAATGAACTTCTCATTCTGGCTAGTTGGTCTAGGGGTATGATTCGCTTCAGGTGCGAGAGGTCCTGGTTTCCAATCCTGGTCGAGCCCGCTCCTTTTGATATCATTGCACTTAGATGTCTTCATCCACAGACCATCCACCGACAAACTGATAGTTAGGGGCGAAGTCTGGCTCGTTGGTCTAGGGGTATCATTCTCGCTTTGGGTGCGAGAGGTCTGCGGTTCAAATGCCGGAGGAGCCCACTCCATCCTCACCTCGTTTCGATGTCAATCCATACGTTAAGTGTGTAGATGAGCCCACTCCGTTGTCAGCATGTTTTAACGTCATTGCAGTCGCAACAAGTGCGTAGAGTTATTCTATCAGCCTGGACTACATTATATGTACTGGGGATGAGAG
>PIJE02001409.1:0-64792 GCA_002895965.2 Coryphaenoides rupestris
TTGAGTTAAGTTATAAATGTAGTGCCATAAAAAGTACAAGATTTGCTTAAAATTAGAGTGGAGTAGAAGTATAGAGCAGCAGAAAATAGAAAATACTCAAGTAAAAGTACAAGTACCTCAAAATTGTTCTTAAGAACAGCACCTGAGTAAATGTACTTAGTTAATGTACTTAGTTAAATGTACTCAGTTACATTCCACCACTGCATACACTTGACACACACACACACAGTGCTGGTCCTCGGGTCACAGCCTGGCGCTCATGTTTACGTGTTTTGTATTTCTACCTTCTAGGTTTGCCTTTAACTGTTCACTGTAATTATTGGCGCTAATTCTCAGTGATGTGATGATTAGAGGTAATTGTGTTAATTATGGAGTCATTATTGTTGCCCGTCGGATTATCAGGATAATGAGATGAGTGTGGCGCGGTGGATTTAATCAGCCAGCGTGTGTGTGTGTGCTCAGACTCCGCAACGTCGCGAAGGCAGATTGATTGATCGTTGTCATCGTTGAACACTAACTAAATAGCTGCACCATTTTCTCCGAAAGCATAAAATCGAAATTAAAGTACAGACTGCTTATATAATTCCTCAATGTTTCAACTGTTAACACAACCAGTAACAGCTCTTACAGCATTTAGGAAAAGATAAAAACCACCTCACAGGGAGAATTGCAGTTCATTGAATTTTCTTTATCTTTATCGGACACCAATATGATTTTAATTCTGGATAACTAAGCATTTCATTATTTTTGTCTTTTTATACATGATATATGATACTGAAGAATCAATGGAGTGTGTGTATGTGTATGTGTATATGTGTGTGTATGTGTGTGTGTGTGTGTGCTCTCAGCAGCCCCACCTTGTCCATGCCTACGAAGCAGCGGACGCGCTCCATCAGCTGCGCTACGGCCAGCGAGTTCTTCAGCTTCTCCTCCAGCGCCTCCTGCAGGTGGTCCCACTCCCACGCCCCTGCACACACACAGACACACACACACACACACACCCTCATGTATAACACACACCCTCACATATAATACACACACAAACACATATATAACACACACACACCCTCACATATAGCACACACCCTCATGTATAACACACACCCTCACATATAATACACACACACACACATATAACACACACACACCCTCACATATAGCCAGCACACCCTCCTATGTATAACACACACCCTCACATATAATACACACAGACACACACACACCAGTGGTTATATAACACACACAGCCTCACAATATAACACACACCCTGCCATATACTGTAACACACACACCCTGAATATAACACACACGCCTCACATATAACACACACACCCTCACATATAACACCCACCGCCTCGCATATAACCACACACCCTCGGCATATAACACCACACCCTGCCATATACTGTAACACACACACCCTGATATATAACACACACAGATGTACTGTATAACACACACACCCTCACATATAACACACACACCCTCACATATAACACACACACCCTCACATATAACACACACCCTGCCATATACTGTAACACACACACCCTGATATATAACACACACAGATGTATAACACACACACCGTCACATATAACACACACACCCTCGCATATAACACACACACCCTCACATATAACACACACCCTGCCATATACTGTAACACACACACCCTGATATATAACACACACAGATGTATAACACACACACCCTCACATATAACACACACACCCTCGCATATAACACACACCATCACATATAACACACACACCCTCACATATAACACACACACATCTATAACACACACACCCTCACATATAACACACACACATCTATAACACTCACACCCTCACATATAACACACACACATATATATAACACACACCCTCACATATAACACACACACATCTATAACACACACCCCACATATAACACACACACATATAACACACACACCCTCACATATAACACACACACATCTATAACACTCACACCCTCACATATAACACACACACATGTATAACACTCACACCCTCACATATAACACACACACATCTATATAACACACACACCCTCACATATAACACACACATATATAACACACACCCTCACATATAACACACACACATACTGTATATAATACACACACCCTCACATATAACACAAACACACACACACACACCACACACACACCATATGTACAACACACACACACACACACACACACACACACACACACACACACACACACACACACACACACACAGGGAGGTGTCACACTTTGTTATTATGATCATGTTTGTAACATGGTCTTGTAACAAGGTCTATAAATAATGATAATCACATTCACACACACAGCACACACAGACACACACACACACATACACACACACACACAACACACACACACACACTGCGCCGTGTCTAAGTGTAGTAGATGTGTGTGTTTACAGTGTTATCATTGTTCCGTGGTACCCGGAGGTTTCATACATATTAAACAGTTTGCATTCCCCCCCTGCGCCACTGTCATCATCATTCAACCTTTATCTTCCCGAGAAGTTAATTAAGAACAAAATTCTTATTTACAATAACGGCCTGGCAAGAGGCGAAAGGCCTCCTGCCGGAAACGGGGGCTGGGATTATACACACACTCACGCACGTGTACACAGACACACAGCACACACACACACACACACACACACACACACACACACACACATATATATGACACATGGCCTTAGTCTGCCTGCACGGTGTTAAGAATGAGGGGAAGGGCTGAGAAATCCGCCGGAATTTCAGGACAGCATCCGAGAAGGCAATGGAGCAACAACAGAGAAACAACAGAGTAACAACAGAGCAACAACAGAGTAACATCGGAGTAACACAGTCCCAGTGGGAAGGACGCACCACGCTACTTGTATGTAAGACATTCAAACAAAAATAACGCTGAGCCTTCGACGCACTCCCGTGAAGCTGTGCTACTTCACCATCTGTCCTCGTCGCCGCACAACGTCGTTAAAGACGGCGACGCGGGACGCATACATGCAAACACAAGCGTTCCCGCCGTTCACGACATAATAAGCAGCCAGCCACGTCTAAAAACCCAATCAATCAGCGTCGCCCCAGCCCCAGCCCCACCCCCACCCTCACCCCCACCCCCCACCACGAAAATAGAGGAAAGAGAGAAAAAAAGGCCTCTGCTCTCTGTTCCGTTGCCATCGCTGTGAGTGAGCGAGACGGCAGCCGTGCTACACACTCTTTTAAATAAACCAGCACAGCCCTGCAGCCTGATTGGGGGGCGGAGTCATTAAGTCCCCCCTCACCCCCACCCTCACCCCCACCCTCACCCCCACCAGCCCTCAAACAGAGGGTTAGCGCTGTAGGGAGCAGAGAGAGTGTGCAACGCTCAGCTGTATGTGGTCTTAAGAGAGAGAGAGAGGTGGAGGAATGAGAGGGAGAGAGAGAGAGAGAGAGAGAGAGAGAGAGAGAGAGAGAGAGAGACACACTGCAGACTCCTCGTACTCCTCAACGCGGTACGAGGGGAGATTAGCAGAGCAGCTTTGGAGTATTATGAGCCGTGTTGCTCGACTGCAGGGCCTTGAACCGTATGGGGGATGAGCTGTACCTGGAGGGTGGTTGGACGGTGGGTTATTACAACGTGAACACAAGCCGACAGTCCGATGACCCTTATCACACACACACACTCACACACACACTCACTCACTCACTCACACACTCTCACTCACTCACTCTGTGAAACGACTCGAGTGTCTTGAAAAGCAATGAATTATCATGATTGCGATTAACGGTCACACAACCCTGATCGGACGAAGATAACGTGACCGTAGCTTTAGACTGTGGGCAGAATTCACCCCCCCGACGTGGGATGAGAGGAAGCCGTCAGAACAACACGACGGAGACAGGCGTCGTCTCGCTGGCGTAGCCGTCAGACACACACCTCAGGAATCTGCCTCGAATGTCAAACAGCTCCGAAACGCAGGACCACAGCGCGGGATGTTCCCTCGCCGCGGCCCTGCTGGGGAAACAACCCGACATTCACTCAAATTGACGTTGAAGAAGAGCGCGTGTCGACCGATATTTTACTTTTCCCCGTACTGTAGTGGTACAGCACGGCGGTACAGTGCGGCATGACAGCAACGGTCAGACTCTGGATAACGCCTGGAGCCAATAGGGAGGAACTAGCCGGCCATACTCGATTATACATTCCACTGAACACACACGAATAATACACACACACACACACACACACACACACACACACACACACACACAAGTTAAGCTATGTACCATCAACAGTCATGTGTGGCCCAGGCTGAAGGGTCATTCGGTCGTTCTTAACACACGGCTGGGCTGACCAACGTTTTCTCGTTGTGTGTTTTACTGAGATGCGTCATTCGCCTTGCGCACACACACACAGACGCACACGGCACACAGACAGGCACACACACACACACACACGTGCACAAGCATACACACTACAGCTCTCCCTCGCGCTCGGCTTATCTCACCGAAACGCAAGCAGCACCCTTCTCATCTCACACCCCTCTCTCCTTCTTAACCCCTCCCCTTTCTCATCTCACCTTCCTCTCTCTTTCTTAACTCCCCTACTAATCTCACACCCCTTTCCCTCTCTCCTATTTTCATCACAAGCTTTCTCTGTGACTCACCTTCTCATTGTACTTATATATCAGAAGCTCACACACACACATACAGGCACACACACACATACATACACACACACACACACACAACACACACACACACACACACACACACACACACACACACACACACACACAGACTCAAGTGTGCAGCTACACTGGGTTTCTCTCTCTCTCTCCTCTCTCCCTCTCTCTCTCCCTCTCTCTGGGTTTCTCTCTCTCTCTCTCTCTCTCACACACACTCTGTCTCTTATTTTTATTCATGCAATCACTCTGACAAATACACTCCAACCCTGCCACACACATTCACACACAACACACACACACACACACACACACACACACACACACACACACACACACACACACACACACACACACACACACACACACACACACACACACACACACACACACCCTGCGGTTTTCCTTTCTTATTTTCTCTCATTGCTCACGTTGCGCATAAACAGTGTGTGTTTGTGTTTACTGCATGTGTTTATATGTGTGTGTGTGTGTGTGTGTGTGTGTGTGTGTGTGTTGTGTGTGTGTGTGTGTGTGTGTGTGTGTGCGTGTGCGTGCCTTCAGGTCAATCAGTGTTGTGTTGCTCACATGTTAAATTGGCAAGCGGTCGTGAATCCGGTGTCACTAGAGTCCTTCACAATGAGGACGGAGCATGAACCAGCCCCCCATTAATGAGGGGCTGGCATGCAGAACACCGCCCAGCACTGCAGCACCCTGAGCCCGGGGAGGATTGGAATCCCAGTAAGAAAATCCCTAAACTATTTTTCACAACTATTATCGTCCGTAAAATGCTGTTCTGTGTACATACAGGGCAGACCTACACACCGACATGTTGTCCGTATGCATAGATGTATCATTTACCTTCACATCACACTTATACTTAACACGCCACTGTAGAGCAATTGTTAATGAGCAACACCAGGCTGTGGCTAACGGGCAACAATCATTGATACGTCATTGTTTCCTTGTGCTGGCTGGGCTGCTTATCTTTATCTGTGTGAATTATGAAGTCAAACAAGCGTGGATGGCTAGAAATTTCCTCCAACTAAACGACGCCAAAACCGAAGTGGTACTATTCGGCCCCTCCAACATCACCATGACCACTGCTGACTGCTTAGGACCCCTGGCACCCAACCTTCACCCCCATGCCAGAAATCTTGGTGTCATCTTTGACCCATGCCTCAAGTTTGACAAACAAATAAACTCTGTTGTGAGAGGTTGCTATTTTCAACTACGTAACATCGCCAAAGTAAAATCATTCCTCACACCAAACGATCTAAAAACCGTTACCAACTCACTAATTCACCTCACGATTAGATTACTGTAATTCACTATACCTAGGCATCAACCAGTCACATATATCCCGTTTACAACTGGTGCAAAATGCAGCTGCCCGTCTTATAAGTGGGACTAGAAAACGAGAGAGCATCACACCCGTACTGGCATCCCTGCACTGGCTACCCATCAAGTACAGGATTGATTTTAAAGTTCTACTATTTGTTTTTAAGGCTCTACATGGCCTGGCACCCCAGTACATCTCAGAACTCATTCACCCACTCTCCAATCCCAGGACACTCAGATCCTCTGACCTGCTCCTCCTGTCAGTGCCGTGGTCGAGGTTAAGGGCTCTGGGCGACCGCGCTTTCTCAGTTGCTGCCCCAAAGCTCTGGAACACCATACCATACTCAATCAAATGTTCCCCGTCCATTGAACTCTTCAAAAACAAACTTAAGACACATATGTTCAGCCTGGCATTTGAATGTCTGTGAAGTTTTCCTGACTATTTTATCTATTTGTAACGTGTATGATTTTATTGCCTTTGTTCTTATTCTTAACTGCTTTTATGTTTCACTGTACACCACTTTGGTCATCCTGTGGTTGTTTTAAATGTGCTATATAAATAAACTTGATTTGATTTGATTTGAAACAACGGCAGATTAAAATAACCACCCAGGGTTCCTTTGAACCTGAACTGTGACGAGATGCTCGCCGCCGTGAGTTGTGACGCATACGCAGAAGAAACCATAGGGAGTCGACTGCATTCCACTGGGAAATATGGGTTGTGATGTTTGAATCACACAAGCTCCTTTTGACGCACGAGATCCAAGAATCATGGATTTTTTTTATCGCTGCAATCCTCCCGGAAGCGTCATCGCAGGTGAAGGGTCAAACGACAGCCAGCTCGGCCATTTATTGTCTTTTACAGAATGTTTACTTCAAAACTGGTTCATGATGGCTGATCCATTTCTGCTCGCGAATGTTTCTTAAGAGGATTACATCAGATCCAATACAAATACAGCCAGAGGAGGGGTGGGGTGGGGGGAGCTGGTGCAATCAATCAGGAATCCTGCAAAAAGCACAGCTATCGTACTCGCATTCCAAATGACACTGATAAATAATTCATCTTTGCAGGTCCCTTGTTATACCAAGCCCCTAACAACCAGGCGTTAATAATAGTCCAGGGGTTATGAGGCGTCCGACACAGTGGCTGTGGCTGTGGCTGTGGCTGTGGCAGGTGCGCAGTGTAAAACGCTGGGGACGTGCACAGACTTTCTGCACTATAATACGTTTTTTCCATTTCCACGCTCAGGAACTAAGGCGACACAAAGCCACGCACGCTAACCTTGGAGACAAACAAAAAAAAAAGCTGACCTTTCGCACGTTAAACACACCAGGGTTTCAGTGCTTTATGACCTGCCTCGTGCAACTGTGTCGTCCCCCTGGGCTGGAAGCCAACGTGGGACCTTTGCCACACATCGGCCACACATATTCTCCTTGTCCTTCCCTGTCTCTCACATCAAAACAACATTTTGACAATGAGAAACTGTCTCTCTCTCTCTCTCTCACACACACACACACACACACACACACACACACACACACACACACACACACACACACACACACACACACACCAACAAACAGCTCCCCCACACGGACAAGTGCACACCATATATCACGTATATTGCTCAATAATTCGAGCTCCATAAAAACACATTCATCACCGGGTGAGTAAAAGAAAAAAAGCTAGCTGTGACACAAACTACTACGCACAAACGGAAGAATCGTAGCAATAGTAACAGCCAGCATAAGTAGTGTAGAATAGAATAGAATAGAATAGAATAGAATAGAACTTTATTAATCCCGAAGGAAATTCTTGTGCCAGGTTGCATAGCGATACAGTACAAAAACCACAGATTGATAAATAACTAACGTATATGCAAATTACAGTTAAATATACAAATATGTGGGCAAGATAAGATATTCCGACGGCGAAAACTATTTGGCATAAAGAAGTGAAATATTATTGGACATGACTGTCCAATGACTGTTCACAGCAGGGGTCCCCTCAATGATATGCAGATGAGGGCAAGTTGCCTGTAAATGACCAATATGGTATTTTTCCACCACACTCCCTCATTTGATGATTCAATAATCACACAATCAATCAATCGTTATACCTGTGAAATCACTAACCCCTCATATGCCATTAGGATTGGAGCTCGCAAGTCTTGCAGTTTTCACAATGCTCAATTTACGAACCACCTGTACTGTGGAGTTATCTCGGGTCCAGCAGTCCCGCAATGTTATAGTAGAAGTTCTGGGGGAGGCTAAGCGGAGAGTAGAAAACCAGAAACTGAAAGGGGCGGAGCTATGCCCTGTTTCACGTTTCATTAAGGAGAGATTCTCCCGAAGAGAAACTCATTAGCACGAGTGGCTGAAGTGTTCAGAAGGGGAGTTTAGATTTAGGAATTTTGAATCTTGAACTTTAACAGTGTGTATTTCTACAGTAGGCAGTCTACACTGTGTTGATTTGAAACCTTTGCAGACACAGTTTCCACATTTTACTCCTGCTGGCCGATTGGTGGAACATGATTGGTGGAACATGACTGGCGGAACATGATTGGTGGAACATGATGGGCGGAAACAAATATGAGGTGAAAGAAAGTGGAAGGGCCCCTGTTCATCCAGATTTGAACTCATTGAATTTAGATGATTAATCTGAATTTGTCTGATTTGAGAGACAATCTGTACTCCAGATTGTCTCAGAGTACTACAGAGCAGACTGAGGAGCAGCCTGCCGGAGGACGCAGGTTGTGTTCCTGAGCTCAGAGGTCAGTGGGCCGGCTGGTTCTGGGTGTTGAGCGGCCCGCCGCGACCATATGCTTTCTATTGTATTCACACACTATTAGCGGCTGATTTACCATCGCCTCTTCATGCTCTCTCTGCTGCAGCGATAAAGGCTGGAGTCATAGGCTGGAGTCATAGTTCGCCGCTTCTGTTGACTATTGATTCGACTCGGCGATGTACACTCATTTCAGCAAATTCTCGGTTGAATCTATAGCCGTCAGAGGGGTTCCTAAGTGGGCTGTGTTGAACGTGTGCTGCTGTACCTCTGTAAAGGAACATGAGGGTCTCCCACAAGCATAGGCACAGCAGAGGGTCCTTCACCACCAGGCGGGAGAGGCGCCCGACCGTGTGCCCGTCCGGCCGCGGCATCGCGTCGTCGATAATCCCGCCGTCCCACGTGGAGAGCAGCGAGTGCGGGGCGGCGTCTCGCTCTCGGCAAACACACCGCGACTGGGGACGTTCCCTGGAATAGCCACCGCCCCGAAGTCACCCTAAGTGCACTCATCATCGGATCCAATAAAACTTTATCGTCGCTAAACGCTGTGATTTATGACTGAAGGCTTCCAAACAAACCCCCCCCCCCCCCCTTACCTGGACTTGGGCCCCAGAAGCAGCTGTCTGAAGAAGGGGCTCACGGCGCACAGCACGGCCGCGTGCGCCCAGCCCAGCTCCTTCCCGGAGTCCCCGGAGAAGAACGCCACGTCGGCGAACTGCACGCCGCGCTCCAGCAGCCACTGCATGTCCTGCGAGAAGCTGGACTCCTCCACGCGGATCGGCGGGAGGCGAGCTGAAGCCAGGGTGGAGGTGGTGGAGGTGAGGGGGAGGGGGGTCAGTGGAACGAGGGTAAACGGGTACAAAGACGATGGGGGAAAATGGGAGGGGAGTGGAGGGGAGGGGGGGGGGGAGAGGTGAATGGGTGCCAGGAGGGGGGAGATAAGATAAGAGAGATAGAGCATCGATCTTGAGCAATCAATGCGCTAACACATACATCGCCTCCCCCCTGGTGATCGTTAAGAAGGAGGAGGGGAGTGTGGCGGGACACAGAGACATAAACGGTGAATGAATAATTAGTTGACTAAAAAACCTATGGGAGTAGGAGGAGGAGGGCGGGAAGGGAATACACCCGTTTGGAAACCCGGCAGTAGAGCGATGAGCTGGAGATGATATGTGGAGGCGTGCCGGGAAAGAGACAGGAGTTAAGTACAGAATGATGCACTAAGCGAGAGATTTAAGCAGGGCGGGAGTGCAGAGGTCCTACAGGTAGCGGCCATGTAAATCACTGTCCCGCCGCAGACCTCTGTTGATCTCGTCTCTTCTTAATGGTGCCTAAAATGTATCCCTGAACCTCTGCCATATATACGTATATTCAATGTGTGTGTGTGTGTGTGTGTGTGTGTGTGTGTGTGTGGGCTCTGAGGCGAGGCTGCCAAGGCGGTGCCCCCCACCTCCCCTGCCGTGATGTCACGGTGCCCGGTTGTGAGATTGGCTAAGCGGACGGGTCGATATTTATTACAACATCTCCAATACGGCGCATGGGAACCTATTTCAGGATGCCGAGACACACGGGTGCTGTCTGGCAGCCGGTCTGACCAAGTGGCCGGTCTGTGAGATTAGAGATGGGGGGTGGGGGGGCGGGGGGTAAGGTCAAACAACAATTCTGATAACGATTTGTTCCAGGAACAACAATTTGAGAGAGAGAGAGAGAGAGAGAGAGAGAGAGAGAGAGACGTTGCCCCCCTCTCCACCTCCCCCCCACCCTCCTCCAGAAGTGCCAGGGAAATGCTCTTGGGCAAATAACTAAGAGCGAAATAGCCTATTATTCCTGTCAATTTGAAAATGCCAAAATGGTGAGTGTCTTGATGGGGGGGGTGAATAGGTCGAACCGTGTGCATCTATGTGACAATAAAACACTTTGATTTTGACTTTGACGAAAGCAGAACTGAGCACACAAGGAGAACAATGTGTTCTCAGCGACAACATTCCCCTGCTTCATAAAGGTTTATCATCTTATCGTGTAATAGCCTTATAGTTATCTTTTTATCTTCATTATTCAGATTGTATATTTTGCAGTTGCCTTGCACTTCCCAATTGAAGGAAATGACTTCAGCCAAACTTCTAGTTTGTAAAATAATAATGAGACATTACATGTGTTTCATCACTCATTTCATGCCTCTGCAATGAAATGAGAGACTAATAACTCCCTGAGAGACTGTTCCCTTAAGACTTATGTAAAGTCTATAAAACATGAGTGTAGAGGTGCATCTGAGACTAAGAGGGTGCAGCAGAGTGTTGACCTCTGACCTGGTTGCTCCAGGTGTGGAGGGCGTGGCTCGGCTACTTTACTGACACGCCTCTTGTCCGGCCTCTCCTTAGCCTTCTGCTTCAGACACTGGATCATGAAGAACTCCAGCTGTGGACCAGTCCAACACACACCAGAGAACACAGACTTTGTTAGTGCTAGACCCAGCTACCAAAATGTTTTGCATGTAAATTATCACAGTATAATGGTGTGGACTTTTAGCTTCAGCATTTGGATCTCGATGACTTGATATATTCGAAAAATGTAAATGCTGACACATCTGACTGTGTGTGTTCATCACAAGCCCAGCAGCGTACTTTTTAGCTTCGGGTAAAAAAAACCTTCGTCAGACTGATCTGAGACTTTTTCTTCAACTTTCTTTTATGTGCTCTTCTACATTCGGATGCACCAGCACTACCGTTTCAGACGTGCAAAGTCCTTTCCATTCGAATCTCATCACAAGGCGTCAAAGGTAGTCGGAGGAGCACCCACCACGCTGCCAAAGTAGCGTTCCCACAAAGACGTGCGTTGAAGCGAGGGCAGCTCCAGGTAGGTGGCGCCCAGGTCCCGGGACAGCTGGAAGACCCTCGCTGTGGGGCAGCAGCTGCTCCAGTCGGACGCACACAGGGGACAAGTACAGGGAGGACCCTCGTCTGGAGGCCATGGTGATGAGGACGAGCAGGAGGAGAGGAGGAGGAGGAGGAGGAGGAGGAGGAGAGGGTAGGAGGTGGAGGAGGAGGAGGAGGAGGAGGAGGAGGTAGGTGGAGGAGAGAGGAGGAGGAGAGGAGGAGGAGGAGGGGTAGGAGGGTAAGGTGGAGGAGGAGGAGGAGGAGGAGGAGGAGGAGGAGGGAGGAGGAGGAGGGTAAGGTGGAGGGAGGAGGGAGGAGGAGGGAGGAGGAGGAGGGGGAAGAGGAGGGAGGAGATGAGAGGAAGAGGAGGAGGAGGAGGAGAGGAAGAATAGGAGGGAGGAGGAGAGGAGGAGGAGCATGAGGAGGAGGAGGAGAGGATGAGAGAGAAGGAGGATGAGGAGAATATTCCTGTTACACATGAATACAATGAGAGACACCAGAGCATTTTCTGTGTTGTGTCGCTAAGGGGTATTTTGGGTGATGTTGTTTATTTATCTGTACCCTTTATTCAACCACACTGGTGTCATTGAGATTAAACATCTCTTTCCCAAGAGAGGCCTGGCAAAGGCAGCAGCAGCACACAGCAAAACACACAATGAGTGAACAACGTACGACGCCGCAGAAGAAGACAGTATTTTATGCAGCGAATCATTGAATCAGGCAGAGAAGAAGAAGCCAGACCGTTCCATTGATCTGCATCACTTCCAGTCACAGCTTGGACGGTTGACGGTTGTACTATTCTTTTCCGGGTGACAAGCCTCGGGCCTCAGTGGCATCTTGTTGTCAAGACCGTTGCATAAAGACGTTGCCTAAAAAACGATTCTGTTTCAATGTGCTTCATCGACGACGTGCGGCGAGGCACCACGGCCTTTGCTAAGGACTGCCCTGGTCCTTATCGTAAGCAAACCAAAAACATAACAAACTCTTAAACAAGCGGTTAAACATTTACCACATGGGACCTGACTGAAGTTGAGATAATAGCCCTTTACTATCTCCTGTGTGGTCCATTAATCCTGCGAATGTTTAACGCCAGACAATGAGGATATTGGCAAGAGGGAGGCCCACTGTTAGATTCATCTATCTGTGCTGTATGTGGCGTCGTGCGCATTCATTGAGCGGTTGGTACGCACGGCCGATCCAGAGAACAAAATTAGAGCGATTAAGCGCGAAGAGAAATCCGCTATAGAGAGCTGGGACAAAGGAAGAGGCAGTCTGAGGGTGGCAAGAGTAGAGAGAGAGGGGGAGAGAGAGAGAGAGAGAGAGAGAGAGAGAGAGAGAGAGAGAGAGAGAGAGAGAGAGAGAGAGAGAGAGAGAGAGAGAGAGAGAGAAAGGGAGAGAGAGAGAAAGGGAGAAAGGGAGAAGGGGAGAAGGGGAGAAGGAGAGAGAGCGAGAGGGAGAGAGAGAGAGGAAGAAAGAGAGGGAGAAGGAGAGAGAGAGAGGGAGAAGGAGAGGGGGAGAGCGAGAGAGGGAGAGGGGGAGGGAGAGGGAGAGATAGAGAGCCACACATGCAGCTAAGTGATCAGGCTTTGGACAAATCCGACTTCTTAAAAATCTGCCAGCATTGGTAGACTGTATGTGTGTGTGTGTGGGGGGGGGGGGTGCATGCATGTATGTATGTATGTGTGTGTGTGTGTGTGTGTGTGTGTGTATGTATATGTGTGTGTGTGTAAAAAGAGAGAGGGGGAGGGAGAAACCTGGGAGAAAGGCTGATAGACTGTGACTTGGCATCTCTCTGACATCATCACTTTGTGTGTTGCATATGTGTGTGTGTGTGTGTGTGTGTGTGTGTGTGTCTGTGTGAGGGAGGTTTAATGGCCACATTAGGGCTCCGTTACAGAGCATCCTCTGCTTCACGGGTGCCCCTGGGTGGTCTAAATCCGTCGGCAGGAAGCGGTCAGCGATCATCCGTCGGTCTCCGTCGGCGCCATCACGGGGGAATCGCTCGGAAACGCTTACAGCCGCAGAAACACCGGCTCCATCGCCTCCCCCCCCCCCATCTCCTCCCCCATCGCAACCGCTCTCTCTCTCTCTCTCTCTCGCACCCAAACATCTCTCCCCTCTCGACGCGACGGCGGTATCTTGCTGTCTCTGAGCAGATCTCTATCTCTCGCAGGCGAGACTAAAATACATCCCCGCTGGCTGTGAAGGGATGTATTCACGGGTTGATAAAGGGGTGTTTGGTGTTTGGTTGCCAGAGGCCACCTGGCAGACGGATTGCCAGGTCAAGGAGAAGTGACGTTGAACCGTACGGCCACCTGGGCTGGGCTGGTTACCCATCAAGTCTCTCGGTCTCTACATCACGTGTGTCCATGGGCTTCTTCATGGCCGTGTGTGTGTGCGGGGTCATATTGCAGGACTCATGCGTGTAGATGTAAGGTCTTGCACTGGTCTTGCACATCCACACAATGACACATTACAATGGGCAGGATGCCCAGGGCTCTAATTGTCAGTCGATCATCATCGTCTTGAAGAGGACGCGCCGAAGGACAAACACCGCATACAGAGATCGCGTTGCCCCATGACGTGAGCGCCGACCGTAATAGCATCACCGCCAGAAAGGGACACCATGGTGAAGCGGCTCCAGCGTCCATTCCAGTAACCACCATCTTACTGTACTGCTGACGACGAAGGGATCGGTTGATCAAAGATTAGAATGATAGAATTATGGCAGGCAGCACTTTGACAAAGCAGGTAGACTGACTCTGCTCTCAGGCACCCAGACCTTGATGCTGATGATGTTGAAGCCCTCGCGGGGACTCCTGCTTGTGTTGACATCGTGGTTTTTGCCCGACCCTATTAATTATACAAGAGCTACACATGCAACAATGTAATCCATCGAGGAAGACAGAGAGAGAGAGAGAGAGAGAGAGACAGCTGTAACGTGTGGTCGCTCTACCTCCTAAACTAAACTCCCCGGAGCCCCCCCCCCGCCCCCCCCCCCGGAGATCAATAGGATCCAAACGTCAAGACGTCGTTCATTGCGCTCACCGTGCAGACGCGCTCCCACGGCGACCAGGATGACCGGCACGCCCCAGTGCCTCAGCAGCGGGCGGAGTCTCGGCGCGTAGCCGTTCCTCACCTGCTGGAAGGCCAGCTTGTCGTTCACCGAGTACTTGATCACCAGGATGTCCGCCTGCTCCAGAACGCTCCGCACGCTGGACCAATCACTGTCCAGCAGATCCTGGTGGCGGAGAGGGGAGGGGGAGGAGAGGAGGGGTGGAGGGGGGAGGCAAGAAGAGCATGCTAATTAGCATGAACGTATGCCATCTGAATGTGAACTCAAGTCTCCTCCCTATATATATCTTCCTATACATCTTCCTATGCGTTCCACCCCGTTTCCGTGATGTAACTGCATTACATTCTACAGGCTTATTTCCCTGAATTAAACAACGGTCTCGCCAGTTACAGGTCCTATAGAATAATGAATCTGTTCAGGGACTACATGTAGGATTTTACAGCACAAATCTCTTTAAATCACCAGTTTGTGAGCAGGTTGTGGTTGAAGTTAAAACATGAGAGCTTCCCAGACTCTCTCTGTTGTGTAGAACAGCTTCTGGTCTGATTTCTCTCATATTTAAGTCGGGTCGGATTTCGCGGGGAAAAAGGAACGAAGTGACATGTAAGCGTGGATAATTAAAACATATATATATTTCATAGCTTTTTTAAATGTGTACAAGGTTTAATTATGATTAGAACTAACATTAGTTTCTGATTGTTATTGTCTCAACCCACGGAGATCAGAATGCACTGATTCTTACATATAGTACCTTTAACGATTACAACCATCTTGGAACAACACTGACAACAATTATATTTTGGTCGTGATAAAAAATGAATGAAGTGGGGCGGTTCAGTCACCATCGCATCATTTGTCTACAGTGATGCCTGGTGTTCACAAAGGATTGTTTTTTTTTTAAATGATCAACCGTTCAACCATCTATTTCACACATGATGCAATCTTGAACAGTGGTTTGTGGTGAGACGGGGTCATGGTGTGGCTGCTCTGATTCTGCCAAGAAAGAAGAAAGATCTTGCCCAAGATACGGTTGTTGTTGTTGTTGTTGTTGGTGTTGTTGTTGTTGTTGTCGTGTGGTTGGGGAGCCTAAATCCCGCCATGGCATCATCAGTAGCAGCAGCAGCAGCAGCAGCAGCAGCGGAGTTTTTGAACATCCTCGCTGCAGACCGAGGACTGGAAAACAACTAAAAAAGAAGCCTCAGTAGCTCCCTGACTCACGCTCCCAGGCAGCACAGCAGACTAAAATACCCCGCCTGCTCTCAGTGCATGCTCCGCCGCCTTGGCCTCTCCTGACCTCGCTGCCTCTCTTATTCACCCAATCAAATAAGGAACGTGTCTGATGCGCCATCTTGGACGAACGGCTGGAATCCAGATACGAGTGTCACAGAGAGAGCGAGCGAGACGGAGAGAATAGAAGAGAACCCGAGAGTGAATGTTTCGTGACTGAGATGGATTGGCCGATTATGGAAACGGGTGAATAGATAGATTTCGTGTCTGTCCATCTGTCTGTCTGTCTGTCTGTCAGTAGCTCGGGTAAGAGGTAAGAGCGGTTGTCTGGTAACTGGAAGGTTGCTGGTTCGATCGCCGGGCTCCGCCTAGCTAAGTGTCTAAGCAAGACACCTAACCCCACCTGCTCTCCCTAGCTAAGTGTCGAGGTCTCCCTGAGCAAGACGCTCCCGACGTGTTGGTTGTTAACTTGCGAGGTTGACACCGCCGTCGTTGTGTGAATGGGTGAATGTGAGGCAACTGTAAAGGGCTTTGGATAAAAGCACCATATAAATACAATCCATTAACCATTTTGATTGTCCATCCCCATCCATTCATCCATCCATCCATCCATCCATCATCTGTTCGTCCATCCACCTGAGCTTACCCAGCTGGGACAGTCGCGCACCACGACGCTCACGTCGCCGAACACCCGCGAGGTGTACTCCATGAAGGCCGGGTGGTGCAGGCTGTTCTCCAGGTCGTGGGGTCCCACCACCGCGCCGTGGCCCAGGTAGCTCCACAGCAGGCCCCCCTGCAGCTGGCCCTGACCCATGGGACCCTCCTCCCCGGGGCCCACACCGCCGGGGCATTCGCTGCCGAGGGCCACGATATGAATGGACCTGCAACAGCGGTGCACCGGACGGCGGGGGCCAGACACCGAGCCATGGCAGCCGGAGGGAGGGGGGGGAGAGGGGATGGGGGGGGGGGGTACGGAGTGAATGAAAAGTACAACACAGGCAAAACAATGATGAGCCACACGAAGCACTGACTGAAGCGTCCAGGGGATGTGGGGGGTTAGGGGGCGAGGGGGACGAGGGGGTGATGGGGGGGCGAGAGCACACAAGTGATTTGAGAATCGGTTGCCAGGTCTCTCTCTCGCTCTCTCTCTCTCTCTCTCTCTCTGTCCTCCCTTTTTAGTGTTAATGTGCATCAGGCGGACAGTGCATCGTATACACGGTGTCATCGAGAACATCACTGGCATGCATCTGAAGAATGGAAATCCTGATGTGTAAACAGGCTATAGACCCAATACTGTTTGCCCTTTTTTTGGGGGGGGGGGGGGGGTCATTTTCAGTTACACTTCAGTGCATTTTGGTCATGATCGACTAGAATAATAATAACACCAATTATAATATGTCAATAAGTCATATGATCATGAATGGAAACATGCATGTTGGTATCATCATTATTGATTGATTGTTATTGATATCATCATCCCTGTTGCGTTATTGTTATTATTGCCTGATATACATGGGGGGGGGGGGGGGGGGGGGGAACAGGGTGTACCAAGAGACATTGTCATGCAGTGGGCCGTGTGATGTAAAAGCAACTCACATTGTGGGCTCTTCTCTCTCACGTCCTCCACGCTGCGTGTTCACATGGGTCTGCAGCAGCAGCAGGAGCAGCAGCAGCAGGAGCAGGAGCAGCAGCAGCAGTCACAGGGCTTTTCCGCAATGAGTCGCGGTTGCGCCTGGTGGTTAATCCCTCTCATCTGTGGCTGGCTGGCTGGCGTACATGCATGCATGGGCTCGGTGCAGAGGAGTGTGTGTGTGTGTGTGTGCCTCTTGTCTTTCGATCATTAAAAGCGTTTATGAAGAAGAAGAAGAAGAAGAAGAAGAAGAAGAAGAGGAAGGAGACCGCAGATGCGCATCGGAGCGCCGTCCGTCCGTCCGCCAGCCAGCCAGCCAGCCAGCCCCGGTCTGGTCCTGTCAAACAAGCGCTCCGGTTCAGCCAGTCACATCAGCCAGTCCACATCAGGCATTCAAGAAGGGAACAAAAAGAGTTCAGAAATCAGAACAAAACCAACCATTATCCACCTCGATGTCCCAGTCCATGCCACCGGTTATTCCGTAGAAGAATGACTCACAAGAATGACTCCCCCGTGTAGAAGTGAAATAAGTAGATATGAGCTCGCAGAGAGAGAGAGAGAGACGGCGAGGGGAGGAATGGGACGAGAGAGCAACCTACCGGAGAGACCAGTGGCCGCTCCTGACTCAGCACACACACACACGCACACCGCAACGCACACACACACACACACACACGGACGCACACAACACGCACATACTATGCACACAGAACAGGCACACACACACACATAGGCACGCCAACAGACACACACACGCACACACACAGGCACCGCACCACAGACACGCACACACACACACACACACACAGGCACGCACACAGAACACGCACACACACACAACACACACACACACACCACACACTCAACATGCCATCGGGCAACTAGGTGATTGTGTGATTTTTTTTTTTTTACATCAACATAAATCCAGCTGTCCAGCGTCACACAAATGTGGCCAATAGCTTGTAAATCGCTTGTCATTGTTTGTTTCATTCTTCTCAATGGGGCATGCCTGGACTGGACCGCTTGTTGTAAATTAAGTAAACACAAACAACACAAAGGTGAACCTCTGATGTGATATTTTCCATTTCAATCTGCCCTGCTACTGCACAGTAATAATAATAACAGAGGAGTGAAGAAGCAGCTTGTCGATGTGGATCCATTCAAGTCTATCAAACTGTCATTGTGCTTCGTGTGTAAGTGTCACGACATGGCTTCCAGACAAGACAAAGGCATCATGGCACGGTTTAAGCGCTTTAAACGTGTGTGTTCGGAGACCCACGTGTCCCTTTACTGCCGTGAATAATGGAGGACGCGGATGAAACAGTCACCCGGGAGCCAAGCGGCCCGTCAACAGCTGCTTTGGGCGTGCCACCTTGCATGCTGAGGCCGTAACGGAAATATATTAGAATATTAGAATATTAGAATATATTAGAATTTCCTTTCGGATTAATAAAGTTCTATTCTATTCTATATTAACGCAGAGGCATGAGCGGTGTTCAGCATCAGCACCCGCTCGGCCTGCTGTTGTGTCTCCTCGCTGACCTCTACGTCCACCATCTGGCTGATGCCTCTATCTCAGCCCGTTCGCAGGTTCCTCGTTTTTTATTTGGCTTGCGTGGAAAGAACTGTGTTCACGTGTTCCCTGGTTCAGTGTGAACCCAGGTCACGTGCGTAGTGTAGTGACATTTCGCATGCTTTGACTGTGGGTCCGATGAGAGGGGCCGAGAACAGCGTGGTTCGTGCCTCACGGACGGAGGCATTGTGTAGGCCTCCCTCCACATGTTCTCACTCTGGAGGCAGTACGGGATCACAGCCTGTCTCAGCAACTCATCGATCGGTCACATTATGTTACAAGATGGTCCATTTTTCTTTGCTTTCATCAAATGACAAGGAGACCTTTATGGCTCACCGGTGATTTTGAGTCTGTTAAACTTTTTTATTGATTGTGAGGGAAATGCATTATGCATGAGGGGACATTGGTATGCATCTCGCGACAGCAATGCATCCCTATCCCACGCAGAGAGCATCACTGTGGGATGCACCGCTATGAAATGTCTTGGCCAATACAATACACAGGAGCTACTCAAGACCAATAACGATATTGATTATTTTCCATCATCATCACCATGGGTTATTTTCTCATACAAACATGACATATACAGTACACATACACTATAACTTATTTTTTTGCAATACTGTATTAATGAGTTAATATTGGCCAGTAACGTCAGCCATTTTCACGCCATCTCCAGATACCAGCATGACACACATGGGTCGCCGATATATTGGTGCATCCCTACGATCACGATGTCTGCTTCTTCTGGGCTTTTTTCAATTTCATTTTCTCTTCTGACGCCTTGGCTTTGGCCCTCTCCAGCTTGCCTTTCTCGCCCTGGAAGAAATCAGAATCCATCCAGCTGGAGTCTTGCGACAGTGTGACGTAGACCTCCCCGTTGGCCTCGGAGACCGCGTGGGTCCTCTGCTTCTGCCCCTTGGAGAACCACCTGGGACCAGGCGGCGTCATGTTGGGGTCATTGGCCTTGTATAGCCCCTCCCCCCCCGCCAAGGTGATCTTGAACTGGTGGTTTGGGCAAATGATGCACATTTTGCCGCCCAATTCCTGCACAGAGAGTTGAAACTTTGAAAGCAAGCGAATAAACAACATCCTCTGTAATTAAATTCTCTTCACAAAAGCATTTTTCCCTGCGGACGTGGCTGCAACCGAATTGCGAAAAGGGCTTTGAGACACACAAAGCAATGTTGGTTCATAAACGGTTTAACTTGGCAGCGCAAAGGCATTGTGTGTGGAGTTTTCCTAAAGTTATATCCTAAATGAGCTTTAGTTTCCCATTTCCTCTGCATAAGATCCAAAACTAAAACAAAACAGAGTTGCCATCATCACAAATCCCTGGGTACTCTCTTACCTCTATGTCCCCAGTCAGTAGGGCTCCCCCGGCGTCTGTTTGAAGGGGACACAACAATCAGTGTATTGCAGAGTAAACAACCTCTTCTTGAGGATCTTAACATCATGCTGACTAGACACACACACACACCATGTGACTGTGCAGGGGGCTCACTCAGCCATAGATAACAAGGTATATCTGATGGTTAGCGGCAAAGAACAAGATCATATGTGAAGCCGTGGTATTTTCACATGGTACACCGTTTTGAATTTTAGGTTTGATTATGTTTGGAATTGTTGTAATTTTGAGTAGCAAGTTATAGGAATGTACATGATACATGGCTGTACTCCTAAAAAGGCATTTATTTAACAATCCTCTTCACTGTCCCCCATAGCAACAAGTCTACAACTTTCTCATGTTACTGTAAGTATTGGTTGTTAAGTAACTGTAATTGACAGACCATCTATTTCTATTGTTTATTTATGATTTGAGTAAGGGGCAGGCAAAATAAGACTTTTCTTCTCCCTGCTCCTTTTCGGTCATGGAATGTACAAATAGAGGTGTGGTGGGTTGTTTTTTTTCTTTCAGAAGTTGTACATGACCATGAGCGGAATAAATATACATGAAAAGAAATGAAATCAAAAAGCAGATGAGCCTTTTCAAGATAAGATAAGATAACAACTGTATTAATCCCCTGGTGGGGGGGGGGGGGGGTTAATACTGTTCAAATGTGGTTTCAAATATTACTCACGATAACAGTGAAAGTCCATCGCGTAGAACGTTTCCTGGTGGAAGACGAGCAACACATCCCTTCCCGCAAGTGTTCTGAAGGAGCGTTTGGCTTCGATCAACTCCTCTCTCTTCCCCACAAAGTGAGGTTCTCCTTTGGCCTCTTTCTTCCCTTCCATGGCACTATAGACAATACTCCAAAACACTGTGTACGAGCCCAAAGAACCAGGCATTATTCAAAAATATAACTCTAAATGCATTCTTATTTCAAAGCACACTTAGTGCACAATTCTGTGAATCTCCTTATTTCTTAAAGGTATCCAAGGTTTCTCTATTTTCAGGCTCAGTGAGAAAATTCCATGAATCGCAGACCCTGTTGTCTTAAAATATGTTGTTGATAACCTCAGAAGTAAATCATTTTTATCATCAAGTAGGCTACTGTATCATCAAGTAGGCTCATGCATACCACGTTCAGCAGAAGTGTAATTGTGTAATTGTACCAAAAATCTATGAAGTATGCATTTCATCATGTATCAACAGAGAGACATCATCTGTTCCAACACAAGCTTTGGCCCTCCAGTAATGACAATCACAGAGCAAGCCATGCGTAAAAGGAATGTGACATTAAAGCAAAAATATCTCACTGATGTAAACTGTGACCTTATCTGTAATGTGTATATATATATATATATATATAAACAATACCAATGTGGTATGAACCAGAAGGAGTAATTTTGCTGTGGTTGAGTAAGCAATGCAATCCTAGCAGCAGGAACCACATGTGGAGAAGCCTCAAGCTAAGAGTAGCATGCTCTGTATGACCTTTGTTGATCTCTGTATGATGAGCTGTAAGAGTCAAGCTACTGCATAATAATGATAGATAATAACAGGCCATCCATTCACACAGACACCCCCTCCACAGACACTTACTATCCAAATATTATAGTATTGTAATTCTATTGAAAATTATGTTTTTCATCTGTAGCTAGAATTGTGTGAATTAATCTTTACCTTGGCACGCAGCAAGGCTGTATCCTGCCCAGAGTCCAGCAAGAGCACTGACAGCTTTTCGGGGAAGGAGGCCAGACCAGTGAATTGTTATCTGTGACCCCCAGGCTGGTATACGTTGACGACGCTGGGTAAATGTCTTATCACTGTCCCACATGGGGCTCGCAGAGAGTTTGGCAAAAAGAAGTGAATGTGGCAGGTTTAAGCAGCAGGTGGTGAGGCTGCTTCAACCAGCCACCGACCACACACACACACACACTCCACAGTCATGGTTGCACCTTTTATGCAGTCTGTGGATTCAACACATTCAAACACAATCAAAAGATGGATGTCCCAAAATTACTTGCAGCTTAACACGGGGAAAACTGAGATGATTATCTTCGGCCCGAAGCATAAACAATCACAACTTGATGACGTCACACTCTGCCTTGAGGGATCCACTATTGCCCAAAGCGCCTGCGTCAAGAATCTTGGTGTTCTGTTTGATCCTACGCTTTCTTTCGATCAGCATGTCAAAAGTATCACCAGAACTGCTTTCTTTCATCTTAGAAACATTGCCAAGATCAGACCAATGCTATCCGCTGCGGACGCAGAGACACTCATCCATGCATTTATATCATCCAGACTGGATTACTGTAATGCACTGTTCTCTGGCCTACCGAGCTCTACTACAAAAAGCCTCCAGCTTGTACAGAACGCTGCTGCTAGACTTCTAACGAGAACTAGGAAGTTTGACTACATTTGACTACATTACTCCTATTCTCATTTCCCTCCACTGGCTCCCAATAAATGCCAGATCAGATTTTAAGGTGCTACTTCTTACCTACAAGATCCTGCATGGGTCCCGCACCATCGTACCTGAAGGACCTTATTGTTCCCTATTGTCCTTCTCGGCTGCTCACGGTCCTCAGGGAGCTGGCCTTTTATCATTACAAAAGTGAATAAAAATCAAACAGGAAACAGGGGCGTTCTTCTTATCGAGCACCCTATCTCGTGGAACAGTCTGCCACCTGTAAATCAGGGAAGGCTGACTCTGCTGGATATATTTAAGGGGCAGAAGCTAAAAACCCACACTGTTTTACCCTCGCCTTTTGGCTGCTAGGAGTGCCCCTCAGCTCTAATTTAACAGCTAAATTCAATACTCGTTAAGCAACTTAGCCTAACCCCTAGCTGCCGATGGGTCTAGGTCTGAGGATACTTGTATGTTCCCTGCTTACTGTGCTCCATCTAACCTTCATGTTGTCTCCATTTCTAGGGTGCTGCTGTGATCGTGACTGGATACTGGCCCACCCCACCTGAGGCTACCAGCTTGCTCTCCAGCCAGCACCCATCATTAATAATTACTATTGTCATCTTACTATTTGTACTTGTCGTTTGCAGTTTGTCATGCCTTTGTTATCCCTGTGTTTTAAATGCCGGTATGACACCCATTGCACTCATGCAACCATCCCTGGAAGGAGGGATCCCCCACTCTGAGTTCCTCCTCGAGATTTCTTCCTTGTTAATTAAGGGAGTCGTTTCTTACCCTTAGGGGGGCTATAGGGCTGGGGGGCGTGTCATAAATCACTTTTGGCCCATAATAATCTGGCCTGTAAAGCCCTTTGAGACTGTCTTGTGATTCAGGGCTATACAAATAAAATGTAATTGAATTGAATTGAACACATGAATCACATCAATTGATTTCCTTGCGCTTTCAATGGATGTGTATCAAAATACATATATGGTCATCGTTTACAGATATGTGTCCTTCTTTGTAAGTTAAAGTAAGTAAATTCTAAAGTACTGCTAATAAAAATTGTATAATAATAATAATAATAATACATTATTATTATTATTATTAATAATAATTATTAATTCATTATTATTAATTAGTCATTTAATTCATATTAATTCATTACTTTTTGCAATTAATTCATTATTAATACTTATTATTATTATTATTATTATTAATAATAATAATAATAATAATAATAATAATAATAATATAACAATACTACTACTACTACTACTAATAATACTAATAATAATAATAATAATAATAATAATAATAATAATAATTTCTGATGCTAACGCTATAACCTGTAATACAATAGGATTACTCCTGTATATTACCCACTATGTTGCGATACAACCGCAGGACTACAACAGTGGAACCAATCTTCTAGTTCGCTTTACAAGCCGGAATTATTTGTCGGTTGCGCGCCAGCTTCCTCCAACTAAAGCAACAACCGCAGCTGGCCGCCGCCGAGCCCGCTCCGCTCCGACACGTCAAGACGTCAGCTGTCATCGCGTACGCCGCAGTGCAAAACAAGCCACAAAACGTAGTAAGTGGGCCAACCTGTGCGTCATATTAACACCTGTGCGCATACAAATAGAACGGTGTGCGGTCAAAACAATACGAGTGTCGTCTGACTTCGAGGACATAATAATAAGCATTCTGACAGCCGTACTCAGCAGCATGACACGTTGTTGACCTGAGCTTTTCTGTGTGTTCCCAGGATGGCGACGGTACGAGCGTGTGGCTTCATAGTGTTCCGTCGCTTAGCCAAGACTTCACCTCCTCCAAACATTGAGTACCTTCTCTTACAGACCTCCTACGGGGAGCACCACTGGACTCCCCCCAAAGGTGTAGTAGTTTGACCATTTTGGCCTTTGTGTCGTGATAAAAAAAACAACCAACAACCATACGATACAACCAAACCACGATCACTCCATTTGAAACCCATGTTTTCTCCAGTTTTAACCCTCTTTTATGTCGGGGATATGGCCAGGTCACGTAGACCCGGGGGAGGATGACCTCACCACGGCCCTGAGGGAGACCCAGGAGGAGGCGGGCCTGTGCTCGGAGCATCTCCGCGTGGTCGACGACTTTGTGTGGGAGCTCCGCTACGAGGTGCGGGGGAGACCCAAGGAGGTGCTGTACCGGCTGGCCGAGCTGAGAGACGCCGAGGCGGCCGTGACTCTGTCCCGTGAGCACCAGGACTACCGCTGGGCCCCCCTGGAAGATGCCTGCACCTTGGCACAGTACAAAGACCTCCAGGACACCTTGAGGGCCGCACACAAACACCTGACCTAGAGACCCTGCACAGCACTGGCAGGGAGAGCCTCTGCAGGGAGAGATCAGATTATGAACTGGGACCTCATGCTTGCTTGTGCTGGAGTTTCCAGTATACATTTAATGATTAATGTCTGACTGACTCTTTCAGACATGTTTTGATTTCTTTTGGGATTTAAGGCATGTATTTCATTAATTCAACTCAAATGGGCAGAGGTCTGATCAGAAACAAAACCGCCTTGGCAAACATGGGAATATGATTCATGTGTTAGTGCTATTATAGAAATGCTGCTATTGTGGGCTCTGGTTTCATTTTGTATCAATTGGTTAAGGAAGTACTCAATGTCGCCACTAGGGGAAGACAAAAAACATTCTTCACACTAAGTGGTGTTGGAAAGGCCTTCTCTTTACATTTAATTGCGGATAACAGTTAATTGCATAGTTACTGGCCTCGTGAGACCAACCTGATATTCACATTTGCGTTTTGCAGTGAATACTGTGAAACGATCTGCAGAGAGAAACAAGATCGGGATGGTCTCATAAGGCTTGACCAATGCCATCATAATTGGGTTGTCATAATACAATCAAACGTAACGTTGTTAAGAACCAGACACTTGCAATTTGTTCCATGCCCACAGATGAACCAAGTAAATACATTATTTGAATTAATCTTTTCTCTTCTGTGATAGTTTTGGGAGAAGTGCCGGATACCGCTAGTGCATTTTCATCCTTTTTAATGAGGCACCTCTGGGCTTCTGGAGAAGCATTAACTCAATTTTACCAACAGAGATAGGAGACACACAGTAAAGACACATTTTTAGCAGAAAATAGCCCTGGTGGAAGTCTGCTCCTCT
This sequence comes from Coryphaenoides rupestris, assembly GCA_002895965.2. Taxonomy (NCBI): domain Eukaryota; kingdom Metazoa; phylum Chordata; class Actinopteri; order Gadiformes; family Macrouridae; genus Coryphaenoides; species Coryphaenoides rupestris. The sequence continues at coordinate 26,188 of PIJE02001409.1, forward strand.
CCCTGACAGCGCCGGGACCATTTTGTCTGTATTTACTACTTTTGTTAATGTAGGATTTTTAAGGTATTCAAGAAATGTATTTACATTTAAACATAAAGCTGCACAATGACAAACAAAGTGAGAACCTTTCATTACAAAGTACTCCAATGACAAACTATTTTATTTGGATAAATTGCCAACATTTCACAATAATTGTATACTGTATGCTTCTTTTGCATTAGTCCCCCCCCCCCCCACACACACACTTTTCAAGCCAAACCCTTCAATGCATTTATCAATTTCCAATGGCATGTCAAACGCTGACGCTAAAATCACAAACATAACCCCCAACAATGTATAACCCCCAATGTATACAATAGAAATTGTGTGACATTTGTATCCTCGCAAACAAAACCAAATGAAGCGTCAGACTCTCAAACAAGGCCAAGTGAACATCAGTTGTGGGTGCCTACGTCAGTTCTCAGTCCAATAAGTGTGCAGCCTTCATCCTCAAGAAGGCGTCGAGTTGGAGCACCAAACCAAAATCACATGCTCCCAACACACTCATATGGATGGAAAGAACTAAGTGAATCCACCTTTGACCTTAGCCCCAACAGATGGATATATTATATATATATCTATAGATATATCCATATATTCTTCAAATGTTTGTTCAAAATAGATACAAGTGCATGTGTAGTGGGTGTGTGTGTGTGTGTGTGTGGGGGGGGGGGGTTAATAATCTCTACATCCTAAGGAAAACAAAACCAACCAAAACAAACAAAGGCAACCTACAAGTTACGAAAAAAAGGTGACTTCTAAGATAGAACGTCTCTTCTTTTCATCAGCTATCCTGAAGACCAGCCCTAAAGTAGAACGTATTGACTACCGCTGGCTCTACTCTCTGAATATAACATGGACGTGGACCATGAAAACGTCTTCTCTCGATGCTCACCGGTCCTCCACCAGTAAATTGACATCAGTCTTGAGGAGGAGGAGCTCCGTAGCGTGCAGCCACCCCACTGTGGTCTGAACGGGCTCTCGATCCACGGCCCCTCGATCCATGCCCCCCCACCCCTCCCGGAGCTCCCTCCTCGATCACCATAATTGTCTCAAATGCAGAGCGCGGTACGGAAGTTAAAGCATTTTGTTTCACAGTCAAGAGTCACAGGTTCCATTTTTTCTAACGAGGAGGAGAGAACCTTCTACATGCATCAAACAATCACTCCAGTCCATAGCACTTAAAAGTTTGTCGAACTTCGTCGACCAACTGGATTTCCTTGGCAGTAAGTCCATCCGTCTGCGTGTCACAAAAAGGTACAGCTCAAATAAAGAAGAGTCAAGCAGGAGAACTTATCAAATAAAACAAAGCATGGCTTCCATTGTTAGGATAATTCCTTAACTATAATATTAGTCACATTATGATCATCCGTTCAGGCTGATGGGAGAGTTCAACTAAATCAGTCAAATCCACGCCCGGTGCAAGCCTCCTGGGACGGTAACAGAACACGGGCCATGTGAATGGTTTGTCCCGTTTGTCAACTGGTCCAAAACATTGGGGTTAATTCAGCCAACTCTAATGTGACAAAGTGTTCAACCATCTGCACAATAGGCAGGGTGGAGAAAGGCATGAGCAATAGTCAAATAATAGAAGGTGAACAAACACACACACATACACACACAAGCGAGAAACAAGTGGTACATTTGTTCAAATGGATAGCTATAAAATGGTTCAATGCTAGCTTCTCTCACTCAACATACTGTATTCCATCCTATTTGGGGTTTTTTTAAGCACAGCAGCACAAAAAGTAACAATATTTTGGGACGTGAATGAAGCCGAGATGTTCACAGAGTGCAACGTTTCTCAAAATGTTCCCGATTTTTTTCCGACAAGAACCAAAAACAAAATGGCTCTGATCTGAAAGAGTTAGGAATCGCCCTCTTCCAACGCTCACAGAGACCAACATAAGAAGATGGAGGTGAGGAGGCATAGTTTTTTTTTTATTTTTTTTTACTTGGACTGATTCCTCTCCTGGCATAGAGTCTGCAGAGGCCCTGAGGTTTAAGAGGCAGAGGCGTGAGGTTTAGGAACACCTGGGACACTCCATCCTGTGTTAGGAGAGCTCACCGTCATGTTCTTCACATGTTTCTTTCCTCAGCAAATCTTGTTTGTCCTTAGGAGCCCGTTAACTAGGAGCCTCTTGGGGGGCTAGTCCAGATGTGTGTGTATGTGTGTGTGTGTGTGTGTGTGTGTGTGTATGTGTGTATGTGTATGTACATCATTATTTGCAGGGTTGAGTTGATTGCATCAAAACTTGGGACACATGATGTCCAATGAGAAGAGCTATGTTGAAGAGGCACACAAAATGACTGGCGGGCTGGCTGGCTGACTGACCAGCTGGATGACTGACTCTTAACGGCTAGAGAAGGAGATAGAGAGACAGGACAGAGACGTAATGAGTTCGCCAGCCGTTGAGAGGGTCACGCCAGACTTTACCTTATTCAGACTCCCGAAGAACATAAACACAGTCAATCAGGACAATCAGAATCAGTTAGTCATATACACACACACACACACACACACACACACACACACACACACACACACGCGAGTGATCAGAACCATACACACAGACTCTGGTACACACACACACACACACACACACACACACACACACACACACACACACACACACACACACACACACACACACACACACACACACACACACACACACACACACACACACACACACACACACACACACACACACACATGCAATCAGAACCCTATATACCATACACACTCACACAGACACACTTCCATAACAAAAAAAATGCAGGCGGGGATTGCAGCGCGGCCAAGAGAGGAGTCGGGTCATCATGAGTCTTCATTGCCGGAGTCGTCCTGGTTGTCGTAGCGGCGGGTGGACGTGCCACTGCCCCCGGTGGTGCTGGCCTCGCCACCCGACTCCATTTCGCTCTCGTCCTCATCCTCGTCCTCCTCCTCCATGTCGTCGTCGTAGAGGTCGTCGTAGAGCAGGTCCGAGCTGCTATCCTGGGAAGGCACCCGGGTCTGCACGCAGTACTCTGCCAGCGTGGTGGGCACCTTGACCCCGTCGCGCTCCGCCTCCGCCGCCGTGGACAACACCTGCTTCCTGCCGGGCCACCGAGGAGGAGGAGCAGGACGGTGATCAACAACACGTTCAGCAACTTCTCATATAATATACTAGTACTACTACTTATAGGTACGATCCAGTTGTTGTGACCATGTCATGGTATTCCTCCCTGTCTCATTTGTGTGGACTTCCAGTCAGATATCCAGTCAGGTGGGTGTATGTATGTACATTACCTCATGGCGTATTACCTCACAGCATATTGCCTCATGGCGTCTTACATCATGGCGTGGTGTATTACTGATGATGTATTACCTGTTGCTCTATTACCTAATGGTGCATTACTGATGGTGCATTACCTGCTGGCGCATTACGTGATGGTGTATTAGCTGATTGTGTTTTACTGATGGTGTATTACTGATGGTGCATTACCTGCTGGTGCATTACGTGATGGTGTATTACCTGATTGTGTTTTACTGGTGGTGTATTACTGATGGTGTATTACCTGATAATTTCGGCGTATTCCTTATCCTTGCCCTTGCTGTCCCGCCACTTACGAAACATGACGGACGCGTCCACGTTGGCGGGGGAGAAGGTGTTCGGCTCGTTGAGCAAGGAAATGACACTTAGTAAAATGGTCCTGCAGATAAGCACACACACACAGTTCAGAAAATGTGCCTTGTTTTAGCCATGGTCTTTCATTTATACGTGGCTTCCTTGACCTCTTTTTCAATTAAAAAAATAAGTACAAAACTGTAGATCATTGGGAGCCTCATGACATTGTAATTACATTCGGAAGCCATGGTGAAAGACAGAGTAATCAAAAGGTAGTGCATCTTCACTGTGGACAGCATGACATCCACATGGGGCACAGAGGGAGCGGTGATTAGATGAGGTGAGGTGTTATTACCTGACGTTCTGAGTGGGATTCCATCTTTCTGAAGGCAGTTCTCCACTCTGAGGGTCGTCCACAGGAGGGTGCAAGATGGATATGCAAACGTCCCCATTCTGCAGAGACAGACGAGGACTCCAGTCAGACCACAGAGCATTCAATGGAACAACCAAAAATTGATGTTTGGCAGTATGGTTTCATGAATATAGCCGCTGGGAAAGTGATGTTGAAACAGTTGAACGGTTTTAACATGACAATGCACCACACACACCAAAATGGTATGGACAGTCATCAAGAATGGATTATGAAACAACAACGTGAATTAAAAACAATACAAATATTAAATCCTATACTTGTGTGAGTGTGTGTTTGGTGGCTGGCTTAATTGGCCCACCTGGCCCAGCTAGAATCTGGGGTGGGTGGGGCTACAAACCTGTGGTGCATTGCCTAAACAGTGCACCACAGGTTAAGTCAGCCATCAGCACACACACACTCAGGGAGCACGAGCATGCTAGCATTGACCATCTGCCATTTTGCACAACTTAACAATAAACCGAACTTTGCAACACCACTACCTGTCATTGGAGGAGCCCCAAAGAAGCCACATTAATGTGCCATTGTAGTATTGACTCTGCTACAACTTGGTTTCATGATTTAAATATATATACTGTATATGATATTCACCTGTTCAGAGTTCACCTGGACTCTGCATAGCTCGCCTGTGTTTGTATACCTTGGCACTCAATAATTGTACTTGGCACTGTTTAGCAACTTGCATGCCCTTGGAAATTGGTATAGCACTCAAAATGTAACTTCTGTTCTTATCCTAGCTCTCTTGCTGTCAACCTAGCAATTATGAGCACTTGAAACTTCTATTAACCTAGCAACTATAAATGCCTGTTCTATTCTAATCATTATCGACCACAGCAATATATTGCTGTGTCTCTTTCGACAAATGTACTCATTGTAAGTTGCTTTGGATGAAAGCGTCTGCCAAATGCCCTAAATGTAAATGTAAATTATATTATTATTATATTATATTATAATTAATACCTCATAGATGTTGGGATGCCACATCTTGGTGAGGAAGCGGAAGGTTGGCGGGGAGTATGGATAATCAATCGGGAACTTGATGTGAGCCTGAAAAAGGAAGGGAGATGCATCAGATCGATATACACAGAGGACTAGTCTATTTAAATGTCACCATAGAAATATTACTTGGGGATACAACTTGGGGATTACTTTTAATTGTCGATCAAATTGATTGTATTTTTTCTAATTCATAATTTCTATAAAATGGCAAATGCCCTTGACTATCACCATGGTCCAAACTGATTATCTTTGCATTCACTTGGTTGGTCTTACAAGCAGCCATGTAAAACAAAAAGTACTCACTTTTATGATGATCTGAAAACCGACTGAAGGGACCAAATATTAGCATTTCTGAAGCCATTTTATTTGAAGGAGGACTGACTGTAACTGATTATCGTGATTTTGATGATGTTCCGTCAATGGATTAATGGACCAATTGTTGCTACATTAAAGTATTATAATCTGCGTGACTTTTTGGAACATGCTAATTATTTGTTAAATACACAAATCAATTTATATTAACAATCGTGTTATATAGTTAAGTTAAGGACATAAACAAGCCAATGTTGGGTGCCATGCGCGGCAGAAGCTCAAGAGGAAGAGTGGTTGTCTAGCAACTGGCAGGTCCCTGGTACGATCCGAGGGAGATGATTGCTCAATTTTGAATGCTGACTCGCAATGTTATTCAGAAACCTGTAAGCTCTATTTGTAGCTGCAATAGACTATCCAGAAACAGAGACAAAAAATAAACTCAGAAATGTGAAAAGTGGCCCAGTGATGTCAAAGTACACACAAACAAGTAATGCTGAGGAAAATTAGGGAAGCATTGATCCAATATAGAGTCTGATTTTGGAAATTACAGATCAATTATTTCTGATTCAATCCTCTTGGCCTCCTCATGCAACAACGATTTGTTTTGGATAAAAGAAGACAATGAACGTGACTGCACATTGCACCAAACTTTCATCACTGTCGTTGGACATAACCATATGCCAAATCACGACATGTAAATTCAATCAATGCCTTCTCGAGTTCATTCGGCTGGGCTCACCTTAAAGTAGCCCCCCTCATAGAGAGTGTTTGGTGGGCCAAAGATGGCCACCTCCCAGTTGTACAGGTCAGACTCCTCCACCAGTGTGATGCGGAATCCCTCCACCGGCTGCTCCTGCAGAGACTTCAGCTCCATCATCAGCGCCTTCTGGGAGCTGGGGGTGGTCTGGTGGGCCATTCTAATCCCACTTCTCACACACAATTAGCACATTGGAAGAGAACATAAATGCATCATCCTTTTCACATTGGATTCTTGTGCAGAATGATTGTTGAGAATCCAAGTGATGAGTCAAACATGAGTGTGTGTGTGTGTGTGTGTGTGTGTGTGTGTGTGTGTGGGGGGGGGGGGGGGGGGGTGCATTTTCAAACAATGCATACAGCAATAACATTTTAGACACACAACACCTACGAATTGAAAAATGCAAAATGGCTATGTAGCTATGTCAGTGGCTTAGTATGTAACTTAGGGCCTTATGGGGGGGGGCGAAGTTATTGAGCGATGATTACCTGACGTCTTGCAGTCTTACGAGTACTCGTTTCGTTACTTCAAGCAAAACTACTTTTGGTCCATAGTACGTTGCTTAATCTCGGAAAACGGGCAGCAACAGCAGCAACAGCGAGAGAATAGTGGATGTTCTGTCTCAAGGTCTATGGCTCGTCCTCGTCCTGCTGCTGTTGTCGTTTCCCTAGAAAAACCTTTGTGTGCCAATGTTGTGACAATTGACATGGAGCTAACACAGAGGATCCAGATCAAGATATTATTATGAATAATACGTGAAGCATTATAGGCGTCGACAGTGGCGCTCAGCTGATCCCTGCGTGGTGGTGTTGTTGTTGTTGTTGTTGCTTGTTTGTTTATCTGCAGTCTCAACTTCTCCCCACGTCAGCTAAAGAAAGCCCCGCCGAGGAACTTCACTAAAAAAACGGAAGGTTCTCTTGTGGCTCTCTCTCCTCAACAAACCCCTTCCCCTCTCTCGAGTGTAGCACGACCGCGGTGAATATTCCAGTGTGTGTGTGTGTGTGTTCCTCAAACACAAATAGCTGTATAGGCGACTCACACCGTATGTTATTTATCGATTTTATTTCTCCTACCATCGATACTTCCGGCTACCTTTGCGCGTGTCCGTGAACGCGAACGTCGCGTCCACCGCCGAACGCGACGTGCGCGCACACCACAGCTCGAATATTATCGATATATTTTATTTTACGAAACATTTTCATCCATTAATTCGGCCACGTGAAATATTCAGCTAAAATTGCTGACATTTTGTGAATTAGAAATTCGATAAGATCAGATAAGATAAGATAGAACTGTATTAATCCCCGATTAATGGAAATTCTTGTGCCAGGTTGCATTGCAATAAATAAAACAATAGAGAAATAAACAGTAGAATAATACAAAATAAAATAACAGATTTACAAATTTACAGTAAGTAAGTCCTAGGAGAAGTATACAAATATTGGTTTAGATATCCCCAAATTACAGTTAAAAATAAAATCTCAATAACACATTGGTCAACATTAAACAGTAAAAAAACTATTGCAGTGTTATAAATAGAAATAAATATGATTATGAATATGTTTCCTCACTGTGTGAAAAAGCACCGAGCGACGGCGACAGAGGTCCGACGTCACTGCGTAACGCGGTGACGTCACACAGGAACCCGAGGAAAGAAGGAAGGAAGGCAGTGCTGTGACAAACCAAGATGGCGTCCCACGATGAGGCAGGGAAGAGACTTCAATATAATAAATAAAACTCTGGTGACAAGCGACTCGAAGCGAAAGGTGTCATCTCTTTGGACCCTTTGGATTTCGGAAGAACGCGCCGGAGCAGATACTGGTATATATATATGTATATATATACACAGCGCGTTGTTTAGTTGAAGTGTTGAGGGAGTTTTAACATGGGCGGTGGCACAGCGTTGAGTCACAACACAACACAACTACGAGCAGCAGGCCAACAGCCTTTCGCTTTCCCCCTAAAACCACACACGTCATTTTTATTTTTTTACATTTTTTTTACCGAATCACCATCGTTCACTATCGATTAGATGTGCCGTCATTTGGTGTCCGCGTTGGTCACCCCGTTTAAGTTAAGTACAGAATTATGAGTGTCGCTTGTTGCTGATTATAAAAACACAGCTGTCACTTTAAACATGTGATTATTAACGCGTCGGACATCCGTGTTTGCTGTGTTCCTGCTGTGTGCTCAGCGTTCACACGCACTGGTATATACAGTGCATGGCCTAAAGTTCATGGGGATGTGTGCATTACATCTAAAAACGTCCACGATCTGATACTATTGGTTTTGTTATATTTGCCTTCTGTTTACAGAATCTCTAAATGGCTGCAAGGAAGTCTGGATCGGACAACTACAACAATGGTCAATATCTTTTTTTCATTGCCTTCCAATTTCCACGGTTGTGTTATTTTAGTTATGTCTTTGTATGCCTCGATTTTCTTTGTAGTTCACATGAAAATTGGGCCGCCATTTGTCTTGAAAACACTTTTGAGGTTTAAAAAGACTTGTTTGACCGTAAACACAACGGTGGGATGTGCATGGGCGCATTTGGCAAAGCAGGACATATCCAGAACAAATATCCAGTGCTATTTGCAGTCAAACGTGTCTTAAGTTCAAAGTAATATTTTTGAAGACTTTTGCAAAAAAACTTTTTCGCCACTGAGACTACTTTGGAATATAGCAAGCAACAAATGCAGTCATGATTTCGATATGTTATACTCAATGTTCAATGAATGGGGAAATAATGGGCAGACATAGAGAGCTAGGTTCAACACCCTCTCTTGTAGAGTAACTGTTCTCTGTGCTGCATATCTCATCATCAGACCTGATGCAAGACATTGATGGTCATGCAAAGACAGGAAACCGTGACAGTTCTCATTAGGCTAAATTACATGGGTAGACATTAGACAATGCTTTTCATGACTCATGGCTTTTCAAATGTCATTCATCAATATCTCCCAGTCGTGATTCATTCTCACAGGTTAGTTATACATGAGTAAAATGGAATGGATAATGAATTAATGTATGAGACAATCATTCATTCATTTAGTGATTCAGGTCTGTACTGCAATGGTGTTAAAGTTTGAGTTCGCTGCACAAGTAAAAACTGTCTCATGCCATGACACAAGTCATGTCAGAACAGAAAATGATCTGAGCAAAATTAATGACTGTATTCATGAATTCTGACAATGTATTTGTTCAAAATAAGTGTGAATATTAATATTTTCCTCATTCAGTGAGGCAGGTCTGTACATGAATGGTAACTTGTGAGGACAGTGAAGCAGTCTGCCTTGAGTCTATGTTTATAACATAATGTAATGTGTTTAATCAGTGACCTATGCTGTGGTGACCATCAGACTATTGCCAAGATGTAAGCTCATTTAAAAGTTAATACTGCATTTACGTGGACTGTTTTAAGCAAGTCATCTTTTCATTGTAACCTCAGAATAGGCCAACACCAACCTGATTGACACACACAGCTGTAGAAAAAGTAAAAACAGAAAGTTAGAAAGCCTTCAAAGCTGAAAAATCGTCGATTGTTATGTAGTGTCATGTCTACCAAATTCATGTAGTTGAACATAATTCATCTCCTTGCTTACTTTATCCAAGTCAGTAAGGCCCTCTGGAAAGTAACAATTGCCTTCCCCTGTGCTAAACCATGTTCTTTCCTTGCTCTACGTTAGGTCCCATCAGTTACCTTGAAGATGTTCCCTTCAAAATCAACGAGCGTTTCCGCTGCCCTGCCAAAGTCGGGCTGCCTGTCGGGTTCTGCTTGCCTGATTGTGGTTCCGTACTGAGCGACTTGGAGGTCAGTTTGCTTTCGTAATGGCATCAAGTGAGGTTAATGTTTGTCTTGGTTAGTTCATGTATTATTCACATACATTGAAATAATAACAGTGGTTAGTTAACCAGTTTTTATTGAATCAATTTGTCTGCCTTAGGGTAGATGTCACTATAAACTGAATGTTGGAAGAGATGCTCCAAGACATGGTGTGACACAAGTCATTAAGGAACAGACATTCAACAGCCCCACTCAATTCTAGTGGTTATGGTGTAGGGTCTAGTGACTAGACTATCCTTCTCCCCTACAATGCAGTCTTCTCTACAAAGGGAATATAGGAGTGTCTGTGCTCATATCACATGCTCAGTCAGAGGTTGATTGATGTTCCGTGGGATTTGTTCTCATCTTCCTCCCTATGGTCTTCTGCAGTATGACTTCTCCCTGGAGAGGAGGAGTGTGCGTTGGGGACGAGAGCTGGCAGAGGCCCGGGCCGCTGAGGCCAGAGCAGAAGAGGCTGCAGCTGCGGCCCGTCAGGAAGCAGAGACCCAGGAAGGCTTGGCCCACGATGCTGTCAGCAGAGATGGGAAGGGCCCCGCTGCCAAGGACCACGATCCGCCTCCTCCTGCGCTCAACCCGGTTCTAGCGGGACTGAGCCACAATGACATCCTCACCCCACTCCCAGCACCCAGCCTGGGGCCGAGGAAGACCCTGCCCAGCACTCCTCAAGTGCATTGCCTCAACCTGGCTGACTTTGAACGGGAGGAGGACCCTTTCGACAAACTGGAACTCAAGACTTTAGACGATAAGGAGGAACTGCGCAGTATACTCCAGAGCCAACCGCAGCCCCTGGCACCTCCCTTCGTTTCCCCTCCAGAGTCTGCCCCGATTCCGGCAGTCTCGCACAGCAGCGCTCCTCCAAACACCAACACCAGCCACCCGGTTAAGCCGGGCTTTGTTCACAAACCCAATGGGTTTGTGAGTCTGATGGACATGGATGGAGCAGGGGGCCCGGGGAGAGGGGGGCTGGACTCGGATGATCGACCATGTAACATCCGCTCGCTTACATTTCCCAAACTGTCTGACCCTGGTGACAGTGAGCCAGCTCCCATAGGCTACCACCCTCTTCCAGTCCCCGTTCCCCAGCGTAACGTAGTCAATGGCAGCCCACCAGCATTCCCCAAGACCCATGTAATCGTTTCCCCAGACCCACCCAGCCATCCTAAGAACGGAGCTCCGAAACAAGTATGCATTTGATCTACCTAGAGAATATATTGACTAGTTTATTTAATGCTACTACTTCTCTCATCGAATCGATTCTGCTTATCAATCAGCTACTTTAATGGTACTCCTTATTGGTACTTTTCGAAGGGGAAACAAGACAAATTAAGAAGGACTTAAGCAGGTTATGTTTCCAATGAACGCATTCCACCAGCACCGGCACTGCCATACAGCAACCACCACAGTAGTTGCTGTTGTTTCTACTTCCATGGTTCGTCTGGCATGTGTATTGAAGCTCTGCCGTAACCGAGTCAGACTTGGGCCAAGACTGGATCAGAAAGCCCATTTTTAAATAATTTAGCCCCGGGCGCGTCCGTTTACTAGGTTTCGGTAACCATCCCCAAGTTTACTGCTAAATTATCTTGAAAGAATGAATCAAGTTCAAACGTAATCATTTATAAAATCTTGATTTGTATTTTTTTTGTCCCCCATTAAAGACCAACCCAGGCCTGGGGGGTCTGCCATGCGGAGGCGCTCTGCTCAGCCTGACCCCGAGTGAGCGCCAGTGTGTGGAAACCATTGTTGGCATGGGATACTCCTACCAGGGAGTCTTGAGAGCCATGCAGAGACAAGGGCAGAACGTGGAGCAGGTGGGGTCCCGACTCAACATGGGGCAATCTAGAGTCCTAAACACATGCTATTAAATCCAAAACACTTCTTAATCTCAACTATTATAACCAATGCCCTAGAATCCAGGGAATGTGATTTTTAACAGGTTCATCTTGTTTAGGAACAAGCCTGTTCGTCTGGTTTTTGGAACAAGCCTTTACGGCCATTAACCTGAATTAATTGCGTCTCAGGTGCTGGACTATTTATTCGTGCACGGACGTCTGTGTGAGCGGGGATTCGATGCAATTGCAGTGGAGGAGTGTCTGGAGATGTACAAGTGTTCAGAAGAAAAGGTGTTCTATCAATATTATTTTTACATTCTATTATTTTTTATTATAACCAAATCATTGATTGCTTATGGATTTACTGTCATGTTTTCCTCAGGCTTTGCAGTTTCTCGAGCTGATGTCAAGGTTTGGTGAAATGGGCTTTGAGCGAGAGGCCATTAAGGAGGTGCTCCTGGTCCACAACAACGACCAGGATAAGGCTCTGGAGGACCTGATGGCGCGGGCCACAGCCAGCTGAGCCAAGCTGGTTGGCAGGCCAGGGCCCATGTGCAAGGCTTGTCTCCCTCCATCGCTCAACACCCCTCCCCGCCCCCTCACCCCTCCCTCCTCCCTCCTCCCTCTGCCTACCTTAACGACACCAGGCTCCATTCATTCTGCTTTCGAAAAGGAGAGAAGGCCTTGTTTTTCCTACTATGAAGGAAAACAAGCCCCTGTACTTCTTAAATATTGTGTGCCTAGTGTGGGGAGGGAAGTCAAAAATGTAAGAATACTTCATGCTTTTTGTCTTTTCCTCAATCCTGTGGTTGAATTCCACAGTTGGTACTGCTTGCTGAAATGGATAGGTTTCTGGAATGTTCTTTGCATAGCGACGGTGTGACACTTTCGAGTTGATCAGCTGGTGCTTTCAAGGCCGTGGCAGACTTAAATGAGGGCTCCGAGAGCCAGTGGGAAGGACTCTGGAGCCAGATTCACACCAGACCGACCAATCTGTGGACCGAGTTCCACAGACACTGGTCAGTTAACCAAGCTGCATTCTTCCACTGCTAAGTGCAGGACAGACAGGATGTGAAGGTCAAGGGGATTGGGGACCAGGTGGTGGCCAAGGAGACGCTCTTTAGACTGAACCCACAAACGTCAGAACTTTAAACACACACACAAAGGCATCGCCACCAGACAGAGAACTGACTCCCAAGAAGTGCCCTCTCTGTCGTGGTGCAATGGCGCCGGGCTGTGCTCCTACTTGTCTCATGTTTTCACATATTATTCGTTTCATCTTTGTTTTCTGAAGGGCACCTTTTTTTTCCATATTATGTTTCTGTTTTTGTTTCTGTTTTAGGAACTGCATAGTGGATTCTTAAAATTATTCTAACTGCCTCTGCTGTACTAGTGGGCTCTTCAACCTGCACTGGAATAGATTGCTTCAAGATTTGGGGAAAAAACAGAGAAATGCAGAGAAATATTAAGACACGTCTTAATGCATACCAGTCTGTTAAACACAGCAGAGGAAATCCAATTTTGTAATTGATCAATGTATTTAATATAGTACACTGACACTTTGGTTGGAGAAAATGGTTATTGAGTCATGCGCAAATCTGTATTGTATACGAAAATACACAATTACAAAAGTCACCCTTTTGATTCTCATGGGTTCTGTTTAGAGACTTTTCAAATAGGTCTGGGTGGAAAAAAGTGGAATAATAATGTGAAGTGTGTGTTTTACAACCATACTACAGTGCAATAGACCCAACTAACAATGAATGACTTGGCAAGCACTTTTCAGCAACAAATGCTATAATGGGTATAAGGCATAGTTGTGCAAGTGTTTTGGGGAAATACATTGATTTGATGCTGTGTAGCTTTCCTCACATATATTGATTTGGCACACAGATTAATCCCAACATAATTATTGTAGCTGTTTGACTTTCATATTCATGAACTTAAAAGTTATGTTCTCATATGTAATGCAAACTGAATTTCAATCTTGGCTAGTCTTTCATTCTTTAATTTCCAAAGTCTAAATCTATATTCACATATTTGAGATGGGAAAAGTATTTTTCATGATGGTACAACCCTTGACCTCCCCTTCTTTCTCTCTCTCTCTCTCTCTCTAGTGCCCTTAAGGGTCACTCTGAGCGTCTTGAACCACTGCTTGGTGTGGACGGGGTTGCGAAAGACACGGTATCAGATTAAGGGCTTAAAGTTAAACCATTACGGGACAAAACGTGACAACTTCCTCTTTGCTTGGAATTGGTCCAGGACCTAGAAATGACGTCTATTGAGCACAGCCAAACAAACAAAGTGTGTTTGGAGTGATAGGTTTGCTCATATAGGCCTCTTGTTGCCAATACCAAAACTACATTTTGTAATGGATTCACTGTTGGAAACTGTCTGTATAAAAAAAAAATACATACACCATGAGGATTGCAAGAAAATGCTGGAATTGTGATTACCTTGGTATCAATGCATTGTCCAGTACAAAATTATGCTAAGAACCCTGACTATAGAACTAAATGCATTCATCAACCAACCCTTTTTTGTTTGTTAAAAGGAAGACTCAATGTGCAAAATACAAGCACTATTCCTCACTGTTTGACAAACAAGTCAAGTCAATCCCTAGTTCATATCCTAAATGATTTATTCATATTGTGTGCGCACCAGGTTTTGAGAATTGTTTGAAACCTAGTTGTCTTATGCGGAATCCAAACCTCAGATAAAACAATAAATGTCTGTTATTTTGATGACAATATGTCCTAACTTTTCCCTCCGTGATTTATATTGCTGATTATCACCTGTTCAAATGTAGCCACTAATTTGAGTTTGAAAATGCATTATACATATCATATAAGAGATGTGGCCTGCTCTGACCAGGCAACTAGTAAACTAAAGGTAATGCTTGCCTCCACTGACTGAATGAAGCCTAATAGATTTGACAACAATGCATCAACGTTTCTAACTCCTAATTCAGACCGTTGGTTGTCCAAGGGTTGAGATTGGGATAACCAAGATGGACATGTATAATGTATACACGGTTTCTGGAGTAGTGATTAAAGGAGGTCAGTTGTTAAAATGCATAATTCTGCATCGCTTGGGGGGCTCTACGGGGTTTAGATTCCTCCCAAGCTCAATGCGCCCTCTAGTGACCTGTTTGAGTATCACACAAACACGGTAACCAATAGAGTACAATGCAATTGGCATTTAATCCCAATTTAAGACACAATAAAAAATATATAGGGGTGTCTATTTAACGTATTACTTTAGCAATGAACTGTACCATAGTCCCATAATGACATTTTACGTCATTTTTTTTAATTCCTGTATGTACATTTTGAAACCTTTATATTCTATGCATATTTATGGACCTTTACTTAAACCTGAGTGTAATCCACAGGCTTCTTAAATTATAGCTGAGGCTTTCCATCCTAACTGTGATGATCACATTGTGGAAATATTGTATTGTGTGAATTTGACATTTCCTCTACTCTGTTCTTTTACCACAGCAAAGGTCAACCGACGAGCACATTCAAAAGGGGCTATTGTTTGTCCTGTTATTGTTGGTTTGTGCTAGAAACCAGTTTTTTTCAGATGATTGTCAGTTTGGGGGGGAAAACAGGGACGTCGCCTATCTACCCGCACATTTTCGTGTACATTTGTTGTACTTTCATAGCTGTAAGCAAAAATATACAATTGCATATTTTTTTAGCAGGTCACGCTAATTCAATTCAAGTTTCAATGTAAACCGGGTGGCTCGCAAGACCACATTACATTACATAACATGACATTACATTACATCCGCCAGGCGCTTAGTTCGTGGGGTCATATGACGTCATTTGACGTAGCCAGTGAACGCGCACGCATTTCACGTCCGCGTTCACGAACGACCTTGTTTTTGTTGATAGCGCGTCCCAGTGCGCCTGCGCGAGGGTCAATGTTTTCATCGCTGCTGACGCGACTCTCAAAAACGGCGGAGGAGAAAAAACCCACAAAAAAACCACAACACAAGCGGGCGTGAATATTAACGGAGAGGGGAGCCTCTCGCCCGGGCTCCTCTGTCGAAACCCCCCGAGTGGACCCACAAGACCCGCCCCGCCGTGTCGCGTCGTGCCGTGCCGCGTCGCGTCGTGTCGGTACTTCGCGGGGCCACCACTGACACCACCGTTAGCGAGGAGTCTCACCCCGAACCCTTTATGTGATCGCCACCGGACGGAGGAGGGCCACGAAAAAAAGAAAAAAAAACCCCAAACCATAGTTACTCTTCATTATATGATCCAGTATACGGCGTCGCTATTACCCTCCATGTGGGCGAGGGAGCTGTGTGTGTCAGACTATGGCGAGGAAAACAGTTAGCAGGAAAAGGAAGGCAGGGGAGCCCAAAGAGCAACAACAGGTAGGCGGACACCGAGCCGAGCGGACTCGGAGCGGCCCACACACACACACACACACACACCCCCCGCCTGCCGCCGCACACGGAGGCTAGCTCACCACGCTAGCCCCGAGCTAGCCCGCTGGCTGGGCTATTTCAATACAGGTCTCGGTTGACAGCTTGGCTTTGTTGGTTGGGCGTTGGAGCGCTCGTCCCCGTCCACCATCGTCACGAATGATCGTGTTTTTAAAAAACAACATGCGTCGCGCTGTGTGTGTGTGTGTGTGTGTGTAGCGCCGCCGTCGGGCTAGGCTAACAAGCAGCCGCAACACTTGTAATGTTAACACAACGCATCACGTTAACAGCGTTATTACTGCACATATGTACGGCCTACTGCCGATATCAGCCGTTTATTAGGAAATTCGTATCGTTGTATATTCAACCAGTTGCTGCTTGTCATTTGGCTCTAAATTATAGGAAGGGATATTTGTTTCGTAACGTCATTGCTATGACACCGCCTCATGTATGTTTAAATTATATGTATGAGCATGCTCATCGTGAAGTCTGATTAAAAAAAAAAAAACAACAACCCATATATATATATATATAAAAAGTATATATATGTGTGTGTGTGTGTGTGTGTGTGTATATATGTATGTATATATATATATATGTGTGTATATGTATATATATGTGTGTGTGTGTGTGTGTGTGTGTGTATATATATATAAACGGACACATTTATTGCTTATTCAAATCTCTAATAATATATGGGGACTATCTCAATGTCTTAGTCTGGAGGAATTCCACGACTTTTTGCAAATATAGTTATCTACATATATTGCATATTTTATCTCTGTGAACCTGCCTGATGTTAGTCTGCTGAAATATGGACTAACCTGAAATCAATTCAACAATACCACGTACTACTTCATCCTAATTGTACTGGATCTATGACTCGGTTAGATTTTGAAATCTGGGTCAGTGAGCTTGGAGCACTTCATGTACGCTACTCCATGGGGATGGGTGCGTCTCGGTGCTCGGAACATGTGATGCCAAAAATAAAGGATCAACAAGAATAACTAATGAGTTGTTGTCTTGATGGGGACCAGGCAATGCTATTTTTATGGTGACTTTTAACCCTCGATGACGGCGTAACGTTTTTTTTTAAGTCCAAAGGTCGTATAAGCCCATTTATTACAGCAACATGGTTCCAACATTGCTGTCTTTCATGCTATGATTTGTCCTCTCTGCAGTTGGGCTGGTGTCAGTCTGCACACAAGCGGAGTCGCGTCTCATCTTCTTCGCGCCATGCCCAGCAGTGGTGGTGCAGCCGCAGCTCCGTGGTGTGCGCCCTCCGGGGGCGGGAGTTCCGGCCGCAGCAGCAGCACGAGTTGCGGCTGCAGCGGAGCCTGCGCGGGTTTGCTGCGGGCCGGCTCCCAGGCATCCTCAAGGAAAGGGAGTTCTCTCTGGGCCGCCTCAACAAGGTGTTTGCGTCGCAGTGGCTCAACCACCGCCAGGTGGTGTGTGGGACCAAGTGTAACACGGTGAGATGGCTCTCGGTAGCATGATGGGCACGTGAAATAGAATTCCCCAGGGATATCAGAAAAGAACAAATGTCTTTTTGCCTCCTCTCTCCAGCTTTTTGTAGCGGATGTCCTTACTGGGCAGATAACCCGTATTCCCATGCTGAAGGACCGTGAGTGTCCCAGCGGAGGCGCTGTCGTCGGTAGCCAGCTCCTTCCAACGGCGGGCTCTCGGTCCCGGCTTGACCAACAGGGCTGTGGTATTCATGCCATTGAGCTGAACCCCTCCAGGACCCTGCTGGCCACAGGAGGGGACAACCCAAACAGTCTGGCCGTCTACCGGCTGCCCACACTGGACCCAGTTTGTGTCGGAGATGTAAGTACTTGAGAAGCTTCCAAGAGTTTGTGTGGCAATCAGATTGTCTAATCATGTATAATGTAGCACATGCTATAAGGGCATACATTCAAACTCAATAGTAAGGTTTTCTTACTATACTATTATAAAGGTGCATTAAAACTACTATTTTATTTTTGGTGATGATAAAAATGTTGTAGCTCAGTACAAATGTCTCGTCCAGGTGTGTGTTTAATGTAGTGGTCATTGTGTTTCAGGACGGCCACAATGACTGGATTTTCTCCATCGCATGGATCAGTGACAACATGGCCGTGTCCGGTAAGTTGCCCTGCTACAACTTTTACCATTCTAAAGAACTGACGGAAGAGTTGGGACAAAAATCGGAGACAGGCCAAGACGAAGATTGTAGCACATAGTAAAGAGACCTGCTGTGTGTTTGTGTGTGCATGTGCGTGTCCAAATGAGTAGGGTCCAGGGATGGCTCCATGGGCCTGTGGGAGGTGACTGAGGAGGTGCTGGGCCAGGCGGAGAGGAGTCGGGAAGCGGTGCCCTGCTACTCCCACATCTCCCACCGGGCCCTCAAGGACATCCCCAAGGAGTACACCAACCCATACAACTGCAAGGTCCGAGCTCTGGCCTTCAACAACAACCACAAGGTAACATCCGTGCTGAGGGGGCTGGGAAGCCCGGCTTCAGGATGTCTAGATATCACAACTCTACTCGCGTCTCAAATGTCTCAAACGTCCAATTCGAGTCTCTTCTTGAAACTTGTAGCCATGTTAGAATCACACTGATGTGTAAATGTATAGTTTTACGCCTATTTGTTGTCTTTTCTAAAGTCAACAAATCTGTCATACTTCTGCATTTTCATTGATTTACTTTCCATCTTTTTCCATCTTCTCTTTAGGAGCTGGGCGCTGTGTCTTTGGATGGCTACTTTCACCTCTGGAAAGCTGAGCATAACCTGTGCAAGGTACCCTTTACAGTACATCTACTTTTCATTCATACCTGCGGCATAGTCACACCTTTTAACCCAAAGCAGCAAACCTTCCTTCAGTGTTCGGGTCCAATCTGACCGATGTATGATGTGACCGTTCTGACCTTTCCGAAACCATAAATATTGTGTTTTTAATTCGATTGCCTCAAGACCTAATGTCTATCCACACTCGGCATTCAAGCATTTACAATTGCTAATAACCACTTTCATTGAATTTTGAGTGGTAACAAATTAAACAAATGGGTAAGACGATATTATGTTAATCGGCAGATGGTAAACATCACAATCAACTGAATTTGACCGCAAACACTGCAATTAGGTGGCGGAGCAACGAACACTGGGGAAAGGATAAATGGTATGACTTACCTCCTCCATTCCACCGCTTTAACATGTCATTTCCACATTTTAGCTGCTGTCTACCAAGCTTCCCCACTGCAAGGAGAACGTGTGTCTGGCGTACGGACAGGACTGGTCGGTGTACGCGGTCGGATCCCAGGCTCATGTCTCCTTCCTGGATCCACGACAGCCCACAGATAGCATCAAGTCTGTCAACTCCAGAGAGAGGGGAAGTGGTGAGTAATCCATCAATGATGCCCACCGTACATAGACCTTAGATACTGAGAAACCAGCTTAGGTGGAGTGTTGTGTTTTTGCATTGATTTTCAAGGAATATGCAAAAACCAAAACATTGGTTTCATAATTGCATGAATATAAATTCATGCAATTAAACCTCATGAAGTATTGCTTCTCCTAATAATAATAACAATAATAATAATAAAAAAAAAACATAAATGTGTCTAATCCATCTCAAATGCCTCTGGGACACCAAAAGCTATTTTTGTCCGTGTGCAGGGATTCGTTCGGTGAGTTTCTACGAACACATAGTGACAGTGGGCACGGGCCAAGGCTCACTCCTCTTCTACGACATACGGGCCCAGCGATTCCTGGAAGACCCCCTGAACCCAGCCGGCGGGTACCGGCAGCGCCCAGGAGAGGGAACCCTCAAGCTCACCACAGGGAAGGGCTGGCTGGTACGCACTGGGCCTTCATTTGAGTGGACGCATGTACATAACATAATATCACTGTTGCACTGAAACGCAGACGTTGGAACATGTACAGACCGTGTAACGTTCAGACCTGTTGGGTTTGTTGTTCTTATGGTTGTGTTGTGGCTTTTTCTTTACCATCTCTCTCCCTCTACCGGTTTTCCTCTCTCTCTCTCTCTCTCTCTCTCTCTCTCTCTCTCTGTCTCTGTGTGTGTGTGCGCGCGCGCACCCTCTTTCACTCCTCCAGAATCATGATGAGACGTGGAGGAGCTACTTCTCGGACATCCACTCGTTCCCCAACGCCGTCTATACCCACTGCTACGACGACTCCGGCACCAAGCTGTTTGTGGCCGGCGGGCCGCTCTGCTCCGGCCTGCACGGCAACTACGCGGGCCTGTGGAGCTAAAATCACCTCTTCTCTCCCCCTTCCCCCCCCCCCGTCCCCGCCTCCCCCTCCCTGCGTATCACCACGGCCTCCTGTGGCTCTCTGACTCCTCATTCAGACCCTTCCCCTTCGCCTCGCCCCACTGGCCCAGTTGACCTCCTGCATTTTATCCTCCCTTATTTAATCATGTCCTGCTGTTTGGACTTTTTTTCTTTTTCACCACAAGTAGACTCAGGAGCACAATCCTACTCCCATAAAGTATGGCGGTGTTTGTTTCGGGGGGGTTTTCTGCTTTTAGCGCTACTATAGCATGGTGTACCTTGTTTTCTGTATTCAATGTCTGTGATGCACTCTTCTCCTCTTCCTCTTCCACTGAGTCCTTGAAATACCCCTCCCCCTTACTGTTTAGGTGCTTTTTAGTTGTCATTGTACAGGTGTAAAGACAATTTTACCAGTGAATTCTGAAGAGCTGCAGGGTCACCTCTGAGAAACACACAAGAGACTCACAGGGGGAAAAAAATAAGAATAAAGAGATATAATATACGTTTTTTTTTCTCGATTCACTACCTTGATGAAACAACTGTAGGGACTAGCCTACAGTATTCAGTGGGTTTTATGTGCAGATTTTGACCCAACTGTCTTTCTGTACACACTCTGGGTAGTTCTTCAGGTCCCCCACCAAAATGTACACATTTTAAAAGGAGGGGTAATGGTAAAAATGAATATAGTTTGTTTTCAAGATTTAACGGAAGCTCAATTGGGATCAATTGGCTGGATTGCGGAGAACCGTTTTAAATGGGCTCATATTCTCCGATCATAAGATAGCCTCGGAGCATAGCTTACCAGTCAAGTTTTGTTAGTTTTTTCTCACTGGATAATGGCAGTACCATCTTATTAAATATGAAGTAGGAATTCTTCAATTAATTATCTAAGAAAATGTTTTTTTGTGTGTGTGTGTGTGTGTGTGTAATTTGAAAACCCTGCCCGTTGTTATTTTTGTGAGGTTTATTATTTATTCCCCCCCCAACCCTACCCCACTGCTCTCGCCTTGTTGAAATGGTAAGCGCTGCCGAATCCCCCACTTAAGGTTCTGCGACTTAGTTTACCCGTGTGTATGTGTCACCAGTTTTATCCAGCAGGGACAGTTCTCATTATCTAAGCAAAGCCAAAAAATGGACTATCATTAACTGTTAGAACTCCTCTGTTGAAGTCTGGTGTTTTTAAGGGAAGTCTCCATCCATTTGACGTTCGATAAGGACACAAAGGGGAGAGCCCGATGCCTATTTTAATTTTTTCGAGGCTCAAGCCACATCTCTTGTCACCGTCTGTTGAAAGAATTTTGGTCTTACTATTCTTTTTGTATCAAGTAATCAAGTATTGCTTGTTTAACAGAGGCAGGGTAAACATGAGTTTTGTTCGGCCTTCCTGAAGTCTTTCTGTGAAAGACTGAAAGGGTAACATAGGTTTGCTTTTCTATTGAACTTTCCTCCATAGTTTTCATAACAGTAATGCCGGGTGGAAAGGAAAACCCTAAAGTTAAACACAAAAATTAAAAATCCCATCACTTTTAGAGTGTATTTTATATGTGTGTAAAATGCATAGGGTGAAATGCATACATTTTATGGATGTCTGAGAAAGACTGTGGATTGACCTGTGTTTAAATTAGTGGTGCCCTCACTTTTTTTATACACACATGATTGTTTTTACAAATGACTGAATCAGTGGATATCGTATATCAACATCTGAGAACCAACCTAAAAGAAAGTAAATATTGAGAAAATTAAAAAAGTATATTGATGTAAAATCTCTGCCTATGCTCTTATTCCCCACTCAACACCATGAATTGTTGAAATACATTTAAAATATGAATCCCCATAAGTTCATGTTTCTATGTTTCAATTTCTATGTTCACGCCCACAGCATAATGTGTAAACCTGTGACAAAGGCTTTCTAAAGCACAATGTATTGGGAGCCTGCATGCATCATCTAGTCAGCCGAAACCCACTATTTGTATGCTCTATTCTTCTTTAGGATAATGTTCACACGTGGCACTAATACATGAAATATGACATGCTATTTTTAACGCCAATTCATGCATTAAAAAACGGTTCAATTACAATATTAAGTATATTAAGTATTTAGAATGTGGTGTGGACATGCCCTCGCCTCACATCGGTCGGGCAGGCAGGCAGGCAGGGACGGGATGCTCCAAATGAGCGTTATTGGCGAGCGAGGGGGCGGGACTTTCAGTGACATAGAGTTGTGGCAAGACCGGAAATCAGGCGGCGGGGGTAGCGGGGTAGACCGGGAAAACGCCGCGATCCCAGGTTCCTCTCCCAGCCACAGTGCTGCTGGGAGGGAGGGAGCGAGGGAGGCTGCGCGGACGAGCCCCGAGCATCAACCGCGACAGCGCACGTCACGTGACCACCTTGTCTGCCGCTGGCTGAGTGAAGCGTGTTAGCAGAGCAGGTAATAAAATAACACAATAAATCTCCTCGTTCTTTGTCAAACTCCCGCGTCGTGCGGCTCTCGGCACATTCGAACGGTTGTTTCGTCAGCGGTCGTGTGTGCGTACGTGTGCGTTGAATCTGCGGCTTCGTCGCGGTCGACACACTCGCTTTTCGTGCCTTTTTTTTTTTTCTCTCGCATTTCTGCGCTCGTCGGGGATGGATTGTGCACTGAGGCCATTTTCCATAGGATCCAGTGGAGCGTTGTTGTTAGCCCCCCGCTAGCGTGTGAGCTCTGCTGCTGCCCCCTGCACACCACACCACCACCACCACCATGGCATCGAGCGTTGAGCGGCTATTGTTCTGGCACGTCTTGTTCGTGCTCTTTTAATCACGCGTTATATATATATAAAGACAGGACTTTCTACCCACCGCCACCCTGTTGTTGTTGTAGTACGCGTTAGCCTCGACATTGTGTCAGCTAGTAGGGCGGGAGGGGGAGGGGGTGGCGGGGGCTAGCTAATCCTAGCTCCTAGCTCATAGCTAGCGAGGACAAAGGGGTGGGGGGGTGGGTGAGGAGGTGGTGGTACACAGTGCTGCTAGTGTCGCCGATTTGGTTGCTAATGTGTGTTGGAAATGACACCGCGACACGAATACTAAACACGTTGTTGGTCATCCAGAGCACCGCATAGGTAACGCAAAACACACCGCTGCGGGTACGTCCACACGGTCCAGAATGTAGACGTGTTTGACGTGTACTACTACTACTACTACTAATAATACTACTGCTACTAGTACAGCCAGGGTGACCCCCCCCCCTATAAAAAAATAAATGTGTATTATGTGGTCACATGTTTAACGTGATTATGTTTAACGCCTCACGACATGTCACATTGAGCGAGTCGCGTTGACTTTCGGTGGTAATGGTTTGTTGTTGTTGTTGTTTTTGTTTGTGTTTCGCGAGTGTCGCCTCGGTCATCGCCTCTTTGTTGTATTGTTGCGGAGTCGAGAATAGACCAACGGGTGATCGTATCGCGTATAGTTCAGGTGTACAGTGTGTGTGCGGAGCGCCACGGCCATTTTACTGTTTTGTTTTTTACCCGCAAAAAAAAGGTTCACTGTCTTTTTGGCGTTAGCTTTGTTCTGCCCTGTAGCCAATGGGAAGACGGCAGCGGCTGACGTCACGCCACAGTCTTGTATTGCTATTGTTCCTCCACATACAGCCAGTGGGGTCAAGATATCAATACATCACCAATAGATCATTACAGTGATTTGTGGTGGGCATCTTTTTGTGACAATTATTTATGGTTAATTCACCGGGTTGCCTTGGATTATTAAACCATTGCATGTGTTGTTGTTGTTGTTATTGCTGCAGTGATTTCAACATTTGAAAGCTTTTGTAGGCTACAGCTAAGATGTGTAACTATTTGCTGAGCACTATTGTTATGATTGTGTAAATAAAATATAAGTCAATAATGTATAGCCTCCAGCAGTGTATATTTGAATGCGTAGCCTAGGGTGGGGGCCACCAGCCGTGTGTTTGTATGTAGTTGTAATCTGGATTCTACTACAGAATCGCACAGTTGTTAGAAATGCCCGCTGAGTGTAAGTGGACACTGGGTCTCGCTTCTCCCCTTGACCTAGATTTTTTTTTTTCCCCCCTCAAAGTTGTTACATCATCCGAGCAATAGTGAGTGAATGTTGGTTTGTTTCTTGAGATGGTGAGAAACTATGAAGAGGGATTTATATGGCTGTGGAGTTTTGCTTTGCTTTGCCTGGGCTTGGCCCAAACATGTGCTTGAAAGAAACTACGTAAACAGCCGATTATTAGGCAAATTAAACGTGTTTACGGGTGAAATTTGTCTGCCTTGTAGGCTACTAGTATGTGCGGCTCACCCTGTTGTATTTCCTTTGCAGATTTTTCTATTTTGTACATACAGAGTTTTGTATATACTGTATATGATGAGTGATAAACCGCGGGGCCCTCGGGAGAAGACCCTGCCCACCACTGCACACTCCTCCCAGCCCCAGAAACAGATACAGGTGAGACCAGCATGCATATACAGTTGCATACCACAGAACTCCCTGTGGGCCGAACACGCTATGAATACAGCAGATGCACAAATATACACCTCTCCTCTCCGAAGGAAATGGAAAAGACCTTGATGATGTTCGCATTGTTGGTTTCCAGTACTCTCACTCCCCAGCACCCGTTTTGAAACAACTCGCCGTGTTTGCACTCTATATATCCCATTGTATGCTTTTGTTTCCTGATCCAGGCTACTGCAGAGCAAATCCGCCTCGCCCAGATGATCTACGACAAGAACGATTCTGACTTTGAGTGCAAAGTCAACCAGGTAAGGGGGGGGGGGGAATGCCCTTCAAAATCCCAATGTGTTGGGGTTCATTGGTTTCTGTTGTCCTGTGAGAATGCGTGCATTGCTTGCTGCGCGTCAGCACACATCAAGAAGACCGTGCCGAAATTGAACCTTGGGGAAACGCTGTGCTCGTGATTTATCACATTATTGGGTTGTTGTTTTTTTTTGCTTAACCGTGTGGCTCTTGTGCAAAAGTTATCTTTTTTTTCCGTCGTTGTGTGTGTGTGTGTGTGTGTGCGTGCGTGTGCGTGCGCTATCCTAGCTCATGGAGGTGACGGGGAAAAACCAGGACGAGTGCATGATAGCGCTTCATGATTGCAACGAGGACGTCAACAGAGCCATCAACTTCCTGCTGGAGAGCACCTCTGATACGGTAGGCCTTCATCGCCTTCCACCCACATAGGCGTCTGGAGGCGCCTTCTTGGCTGTTACCTGTTTACTAGCGAGTTATTAGCAGATGCTTCTCTCTGAAGCGACATCGTTTTCTTCATTAATGTGAAAAAAATGCCTACACGTATATTGTGGACATTGGGACTTGAAACCCTAACCGCTTGTCTATCCTCCAGCGACCTTCTCTGAATTAGAAAGCAGCAGTTCCACTGAGAGCCCTCACAATGTTATACACAGATGGCGGTGATGCAATATAACTTGCAGCCCCCACGCAGGCTGTATGTCGCCACCACTTATATGAAACACAGAACCGGATCTGGAATTCTATATTCCCCGTCTTGTCCTTGCCTTCACCGTTCAGTCCTTTATTCTCTTTCATCCACTTGCATAGTGCTCATGTGTCATTGTGTTGGATGGTTATTTCACATCTTTTCTCACACCTTAGAGGATGGACGTGGTCTACATCCTGCTTAAAAACACTTCATTTCACAGGCTGCAGTGATTCTAGCTTTTGGATCGACTTGTTTACCTCGGCTAGCCCCAAAAGGTGGACTTGTTTGCGTAAGGCTTTAAATACTCGCTTGCAGTGGAGAGGGGCTCGGTAAAGCTCAGGGATAAGATATGCAGCACCCCCCACCCCCCTCATAAGAGATGCCAGACACATGTGTATCCGTTTTGTTTGAGAGCATGTCCTGTAAAACACACAATAGGTCTTTTTACAGTCAATCTTTACAGAATAATGGACAAGAGTGTTGTTCAGCCAAATGGTGAAGTGTTTCTCCAACCGAATGCCGGACATTCTTGGTGTGAGTCCCAACCTTTTCCCGGCCAGCCTGCGGGCACAGATGGTGCTGGGTGTGGGGAAGGGGGTGGGGGTGTCTGAAGCCTCTGTTGACACGCCCCCCAACATGCCCCCCCCCCAAGCTACCTTTGTTATTTTTTGTCTTGATTGAGGTCCCAAAATAGTGAGAGGTGTCCTCCTGGTTGTGAAGGGCAAACGCCTATTCGTGGAATGTAATCCAAGTAGGCTGTAATCTATCCCTGATCCAAATTGTAATGACAACAACTAACAGCTAATGGTCATGTTGATAAAACACAAGGGAACATAAAAAAAACACTTGGTACAAATGCAGGCTACCAAGATATGATAATGTACCAAATAAACCAGTCCAGAACGTTCCTCCTACATATTATCCAAAAGAGGGCCGGCAGTCTATTCGACTGCATACGGCGATGGCACCCAGCTTGGATGATTAACATCATCTTCAACAACGTCTTTTTTTGTACATTTTATAAAGACGTTTTTCAATTTCGCATTGACATTCATACAGAGACACATTAGAACAAAATAATCCAAATCAGAGTTTGATTAAAAAAAAATCCACCTGAATGCTGAACAATATCTTGTTAAAGCGCAATTTATACTTTATACTGTAATAATTTATACTGCGTCTATATCTACGTCATAGCCTACTTGTGCCGTTATTTGCATTTATACTTTGGTGTAGGTGTTTGCCTCATACTGCAATACACCATCCAGAGGAGGAAATGCCATGCTAACCAAGCGGACCAATCGCAGTCCTTGCGGTCGCCATTGCTGCGACGTGCGGTTAGATTTCTGGAGAGGTGAACGTCAAGCCACGCTGTAGGCAAGGCTAGGGGCAACACGTAACCAGACAGCCTTTGAGCCACCCTATCCATGGATCTTTAACATGGATGTTATCTTCTGTGCTTGTGTGTTTCTCCAGACCTCATGGGAGACAGTCGGGAAAAAGAAGCCGCTTGTGAAGGAGGGACCGTCCGAGAGCAAGGAGAACAAGGAGAACCGGGAGAAGAAAGGAGACAAGGAAGGCAACAAGGGTCGCAGTGCCTCCAGCCGCAGGGGCAAGGGTCGCAGCCGACAGGGTACCCCACCGCCGCAGAACCCCCACCTTCACATCCCACCACCACAGAACCCAACCTTTCTCATCCCATTGCAGCAGACAGAGATAACACTTTTTCCTGCTTGTTTGCACGCAGCACGCCCAGAGGAGAACGGTGTGGAGGTGACGCCGGTGGACAGAGGCTCGGAGCGAGGCCGGAGGGGCAGGGGAGGCAGAGGTGGGGGTGAGAGAGAAAGAGAGAGAGAGATTCAACCTTGTTCTTTCCCTCCCAGCGGCAGAAGGCTAAGATATATTTTCTTTTTCTTCTCTTCTTGTATTCAGTGGGAGCCGGAGGTCGAGGCAGGGGCAGAGCACCGCCAGGCAGCAGGTTCTCAGCCCAGGGAATGGGGTAGGAACTCTGACTCAATACAACTGACTCGTGTATTGTGATGCGGCACAAAGCAAAGTCATTATGCTAGATATACTGTATGGCCTTCCTGTTATTTGCAGCAGGATGATCATGTGTTTCTCCTCTTCCTCCACCACCTTCAGGACCTTCAACCCGGCGGACTACACCTCGGAGGCCCGCACGGGGACCACACACACGGAGGTGTGGGATGCAGGCGCCAACGGCACCAACCCAGACGGCACGGGTAAGTGGCGCTAATATATACACAACGCACGTTGTTGACTAGGCCGACGGGGGGGGGTGGAGCTCTGATCTGCTGACCCTCCCCTGTGTCTAGTAGCCTGGAGGAATACACTGGAAGACTGGGCTGCCGAGGACTGGAGCGAGGATGTCAGCGTGAGTTGCGGCGTGTGTGTGTGTGTGTTGCACATTCAGCCTTCTTATGAGGCGTGAATGATATGTTTACCTTCATTTATACAACTTGTAGTGGAGTATTAACAATAATCTGTGGTTTCTTTTTCCTCAGCTTTCCGAGACCAAAGTGTTCACCTCCTCATGTGCACCTGTTGCTGAGAACCACATCACACCTGGACAAAGGTAAAAGCAATCCACCATGCACTGTAACAATCCTGATGCACTATATATAGATATGATGGTCAATGTGGCGGCAATAAAGTGCTCTGCTCAGGATTCTCCCGTGCTTCTCCGTCCCCTTGCCAGCCTGGACGTGGCCTCGCTGCTGCAGAAGCCTGTGGGTGGAGGTAGGGAGGCCCCCCCTTCCTCTTCCACCTCCACCCCTCAGAGCCTGGTCTTTACCAACTCCCACCACCACCAACAACAACAACACCACCATCATGAACCGCAGCCGCCCCAGCTTCCCCTCACTGGCAGCACAAGCTATGCACACGTTGCCCTGGTAAACGCTTCTGCTGCTCTGCCCCCCCCCACCCCAACCTTAATGATACTCTTCCTCCTGTCTGCTAACAAGCATTTCCACATTTGATCCCCTCTTCTGTTTAATGGAATGGATGTTGTTGTTTGTATTGTTGACACGAAAGGATTCACGGTGACCTTCGTAAACGCATCTTTTGCTTTTTCCTCGTGCTTTCGTCAGTCGTCCGTGCTGGGAGCCGGGTTCGGGGACCTGGGACAGTCCAAGCGGAGCCAGCCCAGCGCCGGGGCTCAGATCCTGGAGCAGCTAAAGGGTCCTGGCCTGGGTCCGCTACCGTCCTCCCAGGCCACGGCCCCCGTCAGCACCCGACTGCCAGGCCTGGGGAGTCTCGGTGCCTCCGCCGGTCTCCTCCAGCTGGGAGCTGAAGGTGTCGGAGCCCGGCGCCTCATCGCTGTCCTCGCAGTTCAGCCGTGAGTGTTCACGCGTACCGGGCCGCGCCAGCCTTCTCTTGCTTTCTCCTGGATTTGTCTGGAAATGTTAATCTGGCTAAGGGGTCGACTCCGGATTAAGCCTCGGGTCTGATTATCCCAGTCTATTTTATATGTTTATAATGTAATATATAAACTCACTTTTGCTGTTTCAAAAGGCTTGCTGTTATACATCACACCCAGCTCAGGTCTAAATGTCAAGGGAAAACTCTGAATTCTCTTAATCCAACGGTTGGAACCTTGAATAGGAATGCAGAGGGATCTCTCCTTCAAGGTTAGGAATGCAATATTTCCCGAATGTGCAGACATATAGTGGCAGCAGAACAACAAGTGGTGTCGGGCTGCTGCATTCACATCAGTCCCTTTTGGCTTCCATGTGAACACCGACAGATTTTAAATGGGCATTGCGGCTGCAGCAGACTCTGCTACTCTGCGCAAACTGTCTGTGGCATTTCATGGCCGTAGCAGCACTTGTTGGAACGTATACCTGCTCTAATTGTTTTATTCCTGCCAATTATGTTGAGCATCTGCTTTGTGTCAGGAATGTCGTACGTAAGTTTGAATAATTGTGGTCAATATAATCAAAGCTTTAAGTTAAAGGAACATGGGGAATGGCTCTATATCGCACATGAATTGTTACATTTGAGATGATGCGTTTGTTTTTCCCCAGTCTATCTCTTGCCCGCAGTCAAAGGCGTCTGAATAAATTGTGTGCGTTTTAGGATGAAAGTGAATCATTTAGATTAATCGATAACATAATCCACAGAGTAATCGCTCGGAAAATATCCGTGAGCGCCGGCCCAGGTTATGCAAGGTTACGTTGTAAGAAAGTTGTGGATTAGTAATGAGATTTAAAAAAAACCCATTCCTGACTGCAGGCTAGTAAGTCAGTTTGATCTGCCTGCTTTGATCTTGTCCGGGTATTACAGAGGGAATGAACTGGTGCCAGAATGTTGGCAGCACTGAACAACATGGCGGCTGAGGGGATACAGTTGAACAGTTGACGGGGGGCGTCACGAGCTTCAATGTTATAGTTCGCTTTATCAGACAGATTTAAGAGGGGAGGCTTGCATGGGCTTCCCTTCACCTTCCGGATGTGTGTGTGTGTGTGTGTGTGTGTGTGTGTGTGGTGTGTGTGTGTGTGTGTGTGTGTGTGTGTGTGTGTGTGTGTGTGTGTGTGTGTGTGTGTGTGTGTGTGTGTGTGTGTGTGTGTGTGTGTGTGTGTGTGTGTGTGTGTGTGTGTGTACACGCTTCCAGGGGAGTTTGGTCTGCAGCCGGAGCCCTCCCTAGTTCTGAGCCAGCTGGTCCAGAGGCACGCGGGACCCTCGCTGCCCCTGGCGCGCCAACCCAGCCCCCCCACGCAGCGGCTACAGCAGGCCGCCCCCGCCGCTCCGTCACCCGTCCTCCAGGCGGCCGCGGTGGGCCAGGGGGGCCCTCTGCTGGCTGCCGGCACTGCCAAGTCTCCTGCCCCCGGCGCCGGGCCGGACCCGCCGTGCAGCGGCACGCAGCGGGCGCAACTCAAGGGCCAGAAACGAAGGATACCCCCCGCGTCCAAGGTACCTCAGCTGGACCCCCCCCCGCGCCCCATGTACACGGTGCACACACTTTAACTTTAGCAAACAAGCTATGCTACGTATGGCCTCGAGTTAGTCCATGGATAACCTCCCCTGTGTGACAGTTACAGAACTTGTCGCAGCAGGCAGCGCCAATAGCGAACTAAGGCGATGTTTGTTTGTATTAAACCCCATAGTTTGTGAGTATATTTACAGTTCTCAAACACTGAATGATTGATGTCCAACTGTTTGGCTCATCTAATCCTCTATTCGTCATGATCAACGATACAGTGCCATATCTCACAGAGCAAATCTCAAAAGGCCACACCTCACCGCAGCTCAATCCCCGGGCTCCGTCTAGCCAAGTGTCGAGGTGTCCCTGAGCAAGACGCCACCTAACCCGAACTGCTCCTGACGTGTTGGTTGTTACCTTGCATGGTTGACACCGCCGTCGGTGTATGAATGGGTGAATGTCAGGCAACTGTAAAGTGCTTTGGATAAAGGCGCTATATACAGTAAATGCTGTCCATTTACCATTTACACGGAAGGCCCACTTTTGTGCGGCCTTGTCTTCACATCGGAGATGTATCGAAGCCCATGTGGCCTCACTCATCTTGGCCAAATTAAATTGATCACCTGAAAAAAAAGAATGCTCTGCACTCAAGCCTCAGTGCGCAGCGGCTCCACGGCACAGTGAGTTGACCCCGTGCCGCGACTCTCCAGATCCCCTCCACGGCGGTGGAGATGCCAGGCTCCGCTGACATTCCCGGGCTCAACCTCCAGTTCGGAGCGCTGGACTTTGGCTCAGAGTCGGCCATGCCGGACTTCGGCGCGGTGGAGAACTGTGTCGTCGGCCCGTCGCGGGAGTCGCCGCCCGCCCCCATCCCTGCCCCCACCGCCGCCAACGCACCGCCTGCACCAGGACCAAAGAACCAGTCCAGCCTGTACTCTACTCCACTCAGGTACACAGAGCTTTATGGTTGAAGGCAAATCGCTCGGGTGTTATTTTGACAGATATTGAGATTGTGATGATGTATGAGTCGTGAGTACACTGCCTGCGTCTGGAAACACTTCTGTTTTAACTGCATATGCACCTAATAACCCTCTGCTGTTGCTTTTTAATATGTCTATATGGCTATTATATTTATATGGAACCCAGACCTTTTCTAACCACTCTGTTGTCCCCATGTTTGCTGTGAGCAATATTAGGAAAAACAATATCAGAGTAAATGCTTTTACATTCATGAACAAGCAAAATGTTCCACATGGAATTGTAACGCATGAACAAAACAATGAGAATAAGAAACACAAGCTGGGTAATGGAGGGACTTCTAGCAGATGTCCAGTGTAACAATGGACCACGTCTTGAATGCAGGGAGATTAATGCCAGAATATTGTCTTGAACATGATTTAAAGACGCCAAATTATCCCCAAAAGTGGCAATTAACGGCAGACGCATAATCATCAACCGTTCAAAATCACAATGGGGCAGAGAAAGAACATATGGTTTAAATGACAAGATGGTTCCTTACATCTGTCTCTCACACCTGGCTTTATTTCAGAAAGTTTGGGTTTTGACAAAGGAGCCCTGTGTAAAAACACTTGAGCTTGAATGAGTGTGAGTCGAGAGCACGCCTTGACTCCCTTGTGTTGTGTGGTGGTTGTTTGACTGACAGCGAGTCTCTGGGCAGCCCGCTCTCGGTGCCCCTGCCACTGCCGATCCCCTCTGCATCGGAGCCGGTCTACCATTCGCCCTCGGTCACGCTGCCCAGCCTGCCCCCTTCCTCCCTGGGCACGGTCGGCTCAGCCAACCCTCCCTCGGCCGCCGTCACCTCCTCCTCCTCCTCCTCCGCTGCCTCCTCATCATCCTCCTCCTCCTCTGCTGCCAGCTCAGCTCCTCCTCCCCCCTCCTCTTTGTCGTCGTCCTCCTCGGCGGTCCCGTCGACCGCCTCTCCCTTCTCCTCAGTCACGGGCAGCTACGACGCACCTCTGCCCGTCCACCTGCGGCTGCCCTTCTCCCAGAGCAAAGAGGCTCCCGGCTCGGTCATGGTGAGTGGAAGCCCGGGGGTCCAAAAGAGAAGTGTGTGTGTGAGTGTGTGTGTGTGTGTGTGTGTGAGTGGAAGCAAGGCCAAGCAGTTGTTTAACTTGCCAAATGGTAAAGTCTATCCTCCATTGGCTGGTGGCAGGTGTTGGGACACCGGTGAAACTTCTTGTCAAATATGAGTAAACCCTCCTTGTCTGGTTTTCTCATTAATCCCACAACTCTCGGGGGGAATCGGGAAATAAATGTTAAAATGTATTGTCCAATTTTTATTAGATAAAATTAGCAAATATTTGGTATGGCGTTTTTACATTTTGTTTATTTAAGGTTCTCCCAAAAGTAGAAATTATTCCACTTTGTAATGAAGGTAAACGCGTGAGTTTCCTCTCATGATGAACCCGACCTCCTGGAGACCTAGTCACCAGCCTCATAAGAAGTATTTCCATTGTGTTCTACGAGTCCCTGTGTGATCCATCATGCCTCATTGGTTGCATGGCGGCTGAGTCTTTTCTTATTTTTTTTTTGCAGAGTCTGAATGGCATGAGAAGCTCTGTTGCTTTAGGCAGTAAGTTACTCCTTGTATCTCTCTACCTGCGATGGCTTGTCACAACAATCCACTGTGAATAATGTATTGCAAATCTTTAGAAATCTTTCGGATCGTACATTGTGATTACGGTGCTGTCCTATCTTGCTGTGATTTGTCAATCAAAGATCAAGATCATAGCTTTAGTTTCTGATTGGCTGCCATCACACTTTTTGGTTTATGCCACAAATGGATTTACACACACTGTCTTCCTCCCTCCCCTCATGGCAGCATCATCAGCTTCCTCCACACCAAAGCCAGACTCTCCGTCTCTGAGCATCAGCAGCAGCAACAGCAGTGGGCCGGGCGGGCCCTCCCACCTCCCCTCGGTCCTGCCTAATCACAACTCTGCACTGGCCAGCCTGGCCCAGGACATGCCCTCAGTCAGCCAGCTCAGCTCCCTCAACAGTAAGTCTCTCTCACTACCACACACACCGGTCACACACCACACACACACACACACCACACACACACACCACACACACACACACACACACACCACACACACACACACACACACACACACACACACACATAGCAACTCTTTAATAGTTGCTAATGTAATGGGTACTGCCTTTGTTTCGCACTTTCCTGCCAATGAGTTCCTTCACCTCCCTGCTGTCCTCTGCTCTGCAGCCATGCCAGCAGTCACGCCTCAGTGTCAACGGGTGGCTCCAGCACTCAACTCACTGTAAGTCAGCCTCACGCTTGCATTACTCACTGTAATGTACTCACTGAAAGCCTCGGGCTTGCGTGTACTCACTGTAATGTACTCACTGTAATGTTGTCACTGTAACATACTCACTGGAAGCCTCACGCTTACATATACTCACTGTAATGTACTCACTGTAATGTTGTCACTGTAACATACTCACTGGAAGCCTCACGCTTACATATACTCACTGTAATGTACTCACTGTAATGTCGTCACTGTAACATACTCACTGGAAGCCTCACGCTTACATATACTCACTGTAATGTACTCACTGTAATGTCGTCACTGTAACATACTCACTAGAAGCCTCACGCTTACATATACTCACTGTAATGTACTCACTGCACCGTACTCACTGGAAGCCTCACACTTACATATACTCCCTGTAATGTACTCACTGTAATGTAGTCACTGCACTGTACTCACTGGAAGCCTCATGCTTACATTTACTGACTAATGTATGCACTGGAAGCCTCATGCTTACATGTACTCACTGTAATGTACTCACTGGAAGCCTCATGCTTACATGTACACACTGTAATGTACTCACTGGAAGCCTCATGCTTACATGTACACACTGTAATGTACTCACTGGAAGCCTCATGCTTGCATGTACACACTGCTTATCTTAAGAGGGAACTTTTCAACCAGCTTTGTATCATTTCAATGTGGGCGAGTGATATGCAAATGAACAACATTTACCTTTCCTCCATGTTGCCTGCACCCAGACCTCCCTGATACTTTTGTCCTCTGGAAGACATGTTTCACATCATCCCATGATGCTGTGAAACATGGGCTTTTCTTGGGCTAAGATTTTAGCATCTGTTGCTGAGCCCAGAGACACATCGGCAGTAACTACAGCTGTTTTCACACGTTAAATATACTGTATACCTCATGTGGATTGATGGACAGATTAGTTTGAAAACTGGCAAAGTTATCCGTGGAAATCTGACTATGACGTTGTTTTATAGAGTTGTTTCAAAATGGCCGTCCCTCTCTCCCATGCCCTACAGTACACCAGTGTGGACAGCAGCAATAGCGCAAGCTCACTGGCGCCCTCGCCTGGCTCCTACACGTCATCGCAGGTCCCCGCCCCGTCGCTCCACTCGGTGCACCACCACCACCACCACCACAACAACCACAATAACATCATCAGCAGCAGCAGCAACAGCAGCAGCAGTAGCATTAGCCACCTGGCTAACATGGCCAACATGGGCAGCAGCAGCATGAGCAGCGTCATGGCTAGCGCCGGAGCGCTCCACTCGGCGCTGGGGCTCAGCTCCAACGGCATCACCGCCACCTCCAGCCTAGCGGCGGCCCGCACCGCACCGCTGCTCTCCTCCTCCACGGGTATGCAGCACTGCCACCCACAGCACTGGTTAAAGTCATGGAAAACAAGAACTAAATGTCAAATAACCATAACGTGTCACAGAGGGATGTATCCGCTACACACCTACCGCATATCTGTTTAGGGAAATGGCACAAAGTATTATATTAATACTTCATATGTGGCATAAAGTATATTAATACCTTATATATGGCATTAAGTATATTAATACTCGACTAAAGGCACGTTCACTTGAGAGGCGACCAACATGTCTTGGGCGGTTGGTTGGCGTGCTAGGTCTGGTGTTACTTTCTCGAGCACATGATAGATTTATGTTGTTCATTATATTCCTGCTCATCTTTCTTCTGATGGTCTTAGTTCACATTGGTTATATCACTGCATCAGATGGTCTGATTAGTTCACATTGGTTATAGCACTGCATCAGATTCACAGTAATCCTGGTGGGTTGATCAAGCTTCTCAGACGTCAGACATGTTTTTGTTGACGTTCCCCCGCGTGGCTCCCGTAATGTCACTATCTATAGGAGGCCACGGGTGTTGCTGACTTTCCGGTTTAAGTAGACAATGCAATCATAGTGGTGGTTGTGGGTGTGTTATTTCCCCCATCAGGCAAAGCCCCTCCCAACCTGTCGCAGGGCGTGCCTCCACTGCTGCCCAACCAGTACATCATGGGCCCTGGGGGTCTGCTACCAGCATACCCAGTAAGAGCCAAAGTCCCCTGCCATTGGTCACACTTCCTCTGACCTGTTTATTTGCTTTCAAAGTGAATTGCGTTGGATGCATACAGTATATTTGCTTGTTATAGTTGCATATAAGTTACACTTATATGCGATTGCGATGAAGTGTTGGAGCATCAGATATGATATGACTGTCATGTTGAGTCTGACATCTGTGTCTTCTTGGTCTACACAGCAGATCTATGGCTACGAAGATCTGCATATGCTCCAGTCCAGACTGCCCATGGTGAGCCACCACTGCATCACCACATTCAAAGCTCATCAATCGTGTTGAATCATGTTGAAATTGAAGTGCCTTCTTGTGTGGCCTCAGCCCTCCCTGCAGGATTACTACGGTATTACATTCCCTGGGCCCACGGCTCTCTCAGGCAGAGACGGGAGTCTAGCCAGCAACCCTTATTCAGGTAAGCCACGATCCTCATAGACCAACACCGTGGTAGTAACGGGTCACTGAGCCGTGACATGGACCAACCCACCCCTCCCACCCCCTGTCAATGCAGGTGAAGTCACAAAGTTCGGAAGGAACGACTCCACCTCGCCGGCGCCCCCCACAGCTTGCCGGCGCCGCCGCCCCCCCAGGGCCAGAGCCAGGCCCAGAGCCAGGGCCAGCCGCAGCCCCCCCAGGCACCGGGCCAGCCGCAGCACCACGGCAGCCAGCAGGCCTTCCTGCCGCCGGGCTACAGCTACACGGGGCTGCCCTACTACCCCGGTGCCGTGCCCAGCGCCGCCGCCTTCCAGTACGGCCCCACCATGTTCGTCCCCCCGGGGCTGGCCTCCGGCAAGCAGCACAGCATGGGCCTGGGCCTGGCCACGCCCTCGGCCAGCCCCTTCCAGCAGCAGAGCCAGCAGCAGGCCAGCGGCTACGGCCAGCACACCTTCAGCTCAGGTCAGTAACGTGAAGTCAAATGTGAAGTTTTAAACGTCAGTAAAACTAGTTTCAGTCTGATGGCATACTTTAAATATCCATATGTAATGTCCAACGTAATGACCCTCAGTTAGGCTGTTTAGAATGGTATTTTGAACCCATAAGCATATTGGGATATTTATCAATTATAGTGTAAAATTCCAATAATTGTGATAATACATTTGACCATATTGCCCCCCCAAAGAATGGAAGCCATTTCAGACGAGTAATATGTGGCCCATGTGTGTGCAGGGTACGAGGAGCTGTCGGCCGGGCCCGCCGCTGTGGACTACAGCAAAGGTTACAACAACTCCTCCCAGACACAGGCCAAGTCTGCTGCTAGCGGCCCTGGGAAAGGTACCCCGTCTGCCCCCTCCATCCTCCTCCTCCTCCTCACACCACAGCCTGTTGAAGACTCCCGAGTTTCTCCCTGTGTGCCAACGGCCGTCCCTGTCTTTCCCCAGGTGTGTCCGTGACGTCCAGTAACTCTGGAGTGCCAGACATCAGCGGAAGTGTTTACAATAAGGGCCAGGTGAGTGGCTCTTTATGTTGTGCTTTGAAGGTACAAGCGGTAACTCTTCGAACATGTTGTCAATGTTGATGAAAAGTTACCAAGTTACTATTGGCTCATAAGCCTTGTTGGAACCGAACATCAGACTTCGGATATCAGGTTCTTACAGGGTTATACAAAAACTAGAATTTTTTTTTTATTATTTCACTATCATTATATATATTTGGGGAAATCTGATCTTTTATTCCGCACTTTTAATGTATGACGATTCTGTTGGTTAAGTTGATGTTTGAATATGGTAACACGTTAAATCTTAGCCCTACAATTGAGCCAATTGTGTCCTGTTTGCGCCCCTCGGCCAGGCCTTCGACAAGCAGGGTTTCCACGCCGGGACCCCGCCTCCCTTTAGCCTGCCTTCAGCGCTGGGAGGCCCGGGGCCCCTGAACCCTGGAGGGACCCCCGGAGGCTACGCGCCGGCCCCCTTCCTTCACATCCTGCCTCACCAGCAACCCCACTCCCAGCTGCTACACCATCACCTGGCTCAGGACGGACAGGTGACACACACACACACACACATTTTAAAGCTGTATTGACTTATTAACTATGGTGAAGAGACTTTAAAAGGAGCCTCTGTTTGCCTTTTGCTGGTCCAGGGTGGTCCTAGCCAGCGCGGCCAGTCCAGTAGCATGCAGCAGAAGAGCCAGGTCAACAAGTCCAGCTATGGCAGCTCCCCCTACTGGGCCAACTGAGATGTCCCATCGGTCTGGTGGTGGTGGTGCCCCCTACTGGGCCAACTGAGGTGTCTCATCGGTCTGGTGGTGGTTTTTCGACCATCAGACTATGGAGGAACAA